>RHPI01003488.1:400146-429058 GCA_009103225.1 Chlorokybus atmophyticus
CCCCGCCCTCCCCAACTTCTTTCCTTCGCTCAAAGCACAAACCCGTCACCCGCGCCTCCACGGCCAACGGAGGAGAGGCCACATGAGACACGGGAGCATGTCTGGGCTTCCGTGAGCGCACTGCTGCGAGAGAGCCAACAGCTTGAGGAGGCCATTGGCGGCTTGGAGAGAGACCTGGCAACAAACCGCCAGCAGATTCCCGAGAGGGCTGGGCTGATTGTCGCGCTTAGACCAGATGGATCCTTAAAGCCTTATCAGGCAGCGCTCGAGTCTCGTGGACAGCCGCCATGACCTTAAAGAGACGCTTGCGAGTCAGCGCAAGGCTTTGGGAGACACCTCACGGGCCTTGCGAGAAGCCACCCTGCACTTTGCTAGACACTTGGCCTGAGTCTGACCTGCTAGTATCTCACAATGCTCAAGTAGTAACATGTCCATGAGCTGCAGTACCCGTGTCGCGTCAGCTTTCGATGCATGCACTGCTAACATAGTATATCTGCTGGTGCTTTGTGGGCACATCAACCTACTAGTGCAGGCTCGTCCGTTGTTGTTGTAATGTCATGTAGATGTGACTGACGTGATGTTGCTGACTGTCAGTGCAGGTATGTGTCATGCACAAGGCGACATGGAGACCCACTCAACATACATAGGGTCACCCACCGAGCACAGGATGTGCAGTGCTATCATGTGTGCACCAACACGAGGAGTGCATTCAAACAAGTTGTTGCAGTGGTCCAGTTGCCAAGTAGGTGTTACATGTGTTCACACTCAAGGCGCGAGGGAGGGGGAGGGGGAGGGCTGAGGGGAAGGGCAGAGGGGCCCTCGGTGACTTGGCAAGGGTTACACCAGCGGAGCACACAGTGAACGAGAAGTGGAAAAGAGAGGGCGGACAAGGACACGCAGAGCGAGGGAGCGGAGGGAGAGGGAGTCATGCTCGTCATTGCTTGCACCGCTGCTGACATGCTAGACTACCGCAACTCACAGTTGTTAATGGCCCTGTGGGCAGGTAATTGCAATTGCTAATATGCATGCCTAACGGGGTTTCAGGGTAGTGAAGATCAGGAACATACTGAGTAGAGTCGAGTTGTGCAGCCCGGTGGTACAATACAAATGACTGTGACTGCCTGCTGCATGCTGACTACGATTGTGAATGCATGTTCGCATGCACCATATTGCATGCTTTGTACACTTCCTGTAAGCTGGCGAAAAGCTAGCATACACGGAGTAGCAGCTAAAGGCCGTTGATAAGCAACTCTATGATTTCCATCTATGCAGGTCGGTCATATCAGCAACTCATTGGTAACATCATAGGCAGTAACTGAGGGACTTACGTGCCAATTATGATCGCTTTACTTACGAGTTGCACTTGGTTCACTGGTTCGTGGCAAGCGGCCAACGAAATATGGCGTTGAGGTTTGCACACCATGTTTTGCTTTATGTTGATGACGTGTTGCATTGCCGGAGTTTACAGCGTGTATGTACTTACGCCACCGGCCCCAAGTAGAGGGAAATGTGTGCATGCTGATACTGACATCAGCGTCAGAATGTGCACATGCATGTGCACCCCATGTGTTGCTTTTGTCGATACAAGCAATGCAGGAGGTGAGCATCCCCTTCGCAAACATGATGATCTTCCCGCAGCTTGCATTACATTGCGCGATCACCAATTTGCAGCAATGGCTTGCAATCTTGGTCCCAATGATCAATTGATCGCGTGCGCTCAAGCGCCGAGACTTTTTACTTTGGACAATTTGAAACCACCGCCGTGCTTAGCGATTGGGCGTTCAGTGCATGCCAAAAGAACGGTTGTGAAAAGAAACCCGCAATGGCATGAGACTTGCAATTACAGCGCAAACAAGACAATTATTGTGATTTACAAGAGCAGACTGCGGTGACAAAGATTCATTCACTAGTTTGCCGACGGGTTCTTTTATGGTGATAAAGATTACAATTAACAACAAAGTACAAGAAGTTTGTTTTTACATGTATGAACATTGTGAATAAAAAGAACGACTAGCATCTTAATTGTGTTGAAGATTATGGAGTATGCAAAAGCAGAAACGAAACGGCTCTTAGATTTGTGAGGCAAGGTTAAAGCAAGGACAACAATAATGTAGGACTTTGAGTGCGCGTAAACAGTGCGCGCTTTAAGCAAGTTGCCTTTGTATGCAAGTATTACATGTTCATTCATGCGCATGCCATGGCGATGACCGTGTGTGTTGTCACCTGCCACATAGCAGTGACGCGGCACAAAGATGCATAAATTGCATGCTCACTCACCTGGTTCTTCATCACTAATGTACACGCAATCACACACGCATACATATGCGCAAATACGCACACCATAAATAACGACTTATAGGCATGTGTCCATGCATATGCTTGCAGGTCGACTTTTATTATAAGTACAAGTTATTAATAGATTAGCATCGCTGCATAGACACGCACATAATGCATATAACACAAGGCGTATGCATACCCCATATGCACGCGGGCACCGTGCGGCTGAGGCAGCCGCTCTAGGCATAGTGATTTAAAAGCGCCCCGATGCTATTGAAGATGTTTGAGGTGAGGCTATCGATGATTATTGACACTCTGCCAATGCATGCACGGGTGGCCCAGCTTATGGTGAGAATCATTATCTTATCAACATGCCACTAGTGTTGGTACTAGCTGTTCGCATTAATGTCTGACTGTTGCATTTGCGCATGAGACTTGTATGTACGCTTGTGAAAGCCATTGCGCACACGCGCACACAAGGGTCGAATTTACCTTCTGGGGTCGCTGATGAAATGACTGCAAGCTGGCGCTTATCACAAAAGGGAACTCCAAGCTATCAAGAGACTATTTGCGCGCCTGCTGAGCGAAGAAGGCAGACATGAAACATACACACATGCTTACGCAATGTGCATGCTCGTGCAATCTCTACTACTGTGCCTGAACACAGGTTGAACACAGGTTTACAATGTAAGTAATTCGCTTGTTCCGTTGGCTTGTGTTACACCAGAAAGGTGTTTTGGTTTTGTGTGCACTGTCATCAGTAGGCTACTTTGCCATGTAGTTGGTGCACATCTTGTCTTGGTTGACTTAGTGAGGTAGCTGATGACGGTGCGGAGTGCAGTGCACAGAGCCCCGGCCGGCGATGCTTATAGAGCAACAACAACAATCCGAGGCGAAGAGCCAAGTTTCGTGGCTTTGCTTATGGTGGGTTCTGAGCAGGAGGCGGCGGCGGCGCCTCAGCCTGCTCCGGTATGCCTCACGCTCACGAGGTCGATGCCAGCCGCAGCCATGCTGTCACAGGCAGCACTGCTGCTGCCAGTGTGACAGCCCATCATCCTCCCCACAGCACGGAAGTGTCGATGGGATGAAAAGCCTGCTGCTGCGTACAGGAGTAGTACGTGACGTCGCCCGCCGCTTTGCGCTGGCCTGGATGGCCACATGCATGCAGCTGGCAGCGGGGAGGTGGCAGTCATCGCTGATCAGGTAAGCCAGGGTTGCATGCTTTGCGGCCATCTTGGACTCACCAATGCCCTGTATGCGTGGGTTCACTTGTTCACTTGAGTGTGCTTGTTGTCAGGTTGATCTCTCTCATGGTTCAGCTCACCAGCCTGCATGCGGCCCAGCTTGTGCGTGAGGGCGACACGTGGTCGGTGGCGCCTAGTGCCGCCCCTCCCGCCAGGACGCCTTCTCATGCCGGGACGTTCGTGGTGCTGCACAGGGCAAGCCTGGGGCCCCGACTCCACTTCCACTGCAAGACATGCAACGTAAACGTCCTCAGCTCCAGGGAGATGGCATGCCATGTTACAGGTAAGGTGAACACACCGCTTTGCCTGCTTGCTTGCTTCAACAGCACTCCCGCTCTCATCATGGATGCTCTCGCTCTTGCCTTGTGTCCTCTTGCTTTATCGCAGCAGCTAATTGAACTTGTTTTGCCCTATCTCTTGCTCTTTCTTGTCGTCGCTTCGGCCAGGCCAGTCTGACGCTAGCATGGCCGACCTCGCCAGCCACTTGACCGTGTGCAGCGGCGACACCGTGCGCACGTGGAGCAAGCTCGTGGGCGCGCGCAGAGGGCCTGCCGACAAGGAGGACAACCATCATCATCAGCGGCAACGGCCAGGCACACGTCCCACATCCAAGTACTTTGGGGTCAGTAAGAGCGATGACCGCTGGAGGGTGCAGCTGAGCTTCAACAAGGGTCCGGGACTTAGGTATCAGGCCACACACTGGTGGGTTGAGGTTGGCAAAAACCTAGTCCTTGATGTGGTAAAAGGAGTTCACTTGCTTGCGCATGCATGGCAGGGATGAGAAGGAGGCGGCGCTGGCCGACGACAGGGCTGTGACAACGAGGGGCTTGACGTACAAGCGCCTCAACAACATGAGCTTTCCCGAAGACTTTGCAGAAGAGGTCGAGAATCAGGAAGGTGAGAGCTTACACGCTCGTCAACCAGCCTGCCAGCCAATGCATGCATGCATGCACGAAAGGCCTGCACGTCATCACAACAGGAGCATGCGCATGCGTGTGTACAGGCAGTGCCGAATGCGCTCAGCATGGTGTCGGGAGGACACCACAGCATGCCAAGCGCCTGAAAGCGGCTGCAGAGCTCACAGACGAGGCCAGTGAAGACTCTGACTACAGTCAGCCATCTAGGTGCACCAGGTCGGAAGGCAATAAGCAGCTGTGCGCAAGTACAAGAGCTTGCGCGACTTCCTCAACTGCCTCGCCTGCTGAGGCCAACACGCCAGGCAAGGCCCCCTCTCACACTGCCACGCGGCTGTATCTTTCGGTACACAAGCAAGCCAATGCAGCCCGTTCGACAAGACTGGGACAGCGCAACAACGCCACACACGATCAACATCTCCCCTCCTCCGCTCAAAGCACAAATCCGTCACCCGCGCCACCACTGCCAACGGAGGAGAGGCCACGTGAGACACGAGAGCATGTTTGGGCTTCTGTGAACGCACTGCTGCGAGAGAGCCATCAGCGAGAGGAGGCCGCTCGCGGCTTGGAGAGGGACCTGGCAACAACCCGCCAACGGGTGCCCGAGGTTGATGGGCGAATTGTCGCGCTCAAAGAACATATGGATGACCTTATCAGGCAGCGCGCGCGTCTCGTGGACAGCTGCCATGGTCTGGAAGAGACGCTTGCGAGCCAGCGCAAGGCTGTGGCAGACACCTCACGGGCATTGCGAGAAGCCACGGTGCGCTTCGCTGGACACTTGACCTGAGCCTGACGATTCAAAACGCCAAAACAGCAACATTCCCAACAGCTACATGACCCGTTAACTGTCTTCAGCTTTTCAGTGTACACGGAGTGTGAAGGGAGATCGTATGCACTGTTGCGGTGATTTGTCTGCTTGTGCTCAGTAACCACATCAACCTGCAGTTGCATCCAGGTTCGCCTTGTTCGTTTCACTACCAATGTGAAGATGTGAGTGACATTGCTGGCCATCACTGCAGATCTGTCAGGCATAAGGCGACATGGACCGACTCACATAGGGTTGAAACCATCATGTGTGCATGGAGAGTGCAAGCGTTGCAGAGAGTTCCATGAGTCAAGGTCTTAATAGTACTTAGACTGACTTTGCAGCTCAGTTGATATTAAGTGAACATTCAATGGCAGATAGCACTTATGCCGGCATGTATCAGTCACCTTCAAGAACAAAGCATACATAGATGTGCTTGACAGCATGCATGCTACTGACCTAGCATACTGTCTCTTACAGAGTGGCACTTTAGTCAAGGGCCCTCAACATAATCAATGACTTTCGATGATCTGCAGATGCATCAAGGTGCACTTTGTTGCCGATTGTGCTCTACCTCGCACAACACATATCCAAGCGCAATCGGCCAGAGTTTCACTTTATACCGCGCCACCGAGCACCGCTGCCAACTTCCAACGTCCCGCGCAGTGCGAAGCTTGGCGTGGTAGAGTCACAGTTTATTCGTTTCACCCGCCTCCTTTGCACTTGTCGCATGCATTTCATACGCAATGACCGAGGAGCTGCTGGCCATGCAAGCGGATGGGCATCCTCTCAAGCCTACTAACGACATTGCAAGCGCACATGGTGAAAGACGAAAGGCTGCATCTACTGCACGCCCTCAGCGCTACTATACAAGATGCTGTTTCAGACGCTGCAGCGCCACCTGTTGGCAACAATGGCACGGGGAGCAGGTCAGGTCGACTAGTGAAGCAACGTGCCCGTGCAAGGGACATTGTGGCACACATACCACACCACCTACAGCTGCAACAACATAACTGCAGCACGCATTTACACTGCACAGCGAAGTGCACTGACGTACAGTGCAGTGCGGGGCAGGGTTTGGAATAGCGACCGAAGCGGAGGGAGAGAGGGGAAGGGACAGTGAGAGCGGGTGGCGGAGACATGGAGAGGAACATGTTGGTCATGCTGTGATTACCGTCATTGCAAACGGACAGCTAACCTACAACCCTGTGGGCAGGTAATTGGATGCTAACACGTGTGCATGCATGTCTAACTGGGTAGGCGAGCTAGTCGTGTGGTAATGAAGAGTGTAGTGAGTGTAAACGCAGTGGTCATACACTGGCAGTGTGTTGATATGCTGAGAGTGTACAGTCGATGCAGAGGACAAGTGTGCTTGGCGAGTGATGTTGCATGCGACCTGCACAGCTATGCAATTAATAGTATAGGCAGAACGACAGCATAAACATTTGGTACACTTGCATGTGCTCGACTGCTATGCATCTGTGTATCCATCACCTAGGAGAGCACTCGCTTGCCCGCCCATCTTCCCCCCTGCTGCATGCTGTCTATATGTTGAGTATACAAGGGTCCTAAGTGCTATAGCACAAGTGCAATTCCATTTCACATTGATTGCACACATGCAAGGCAGTACCTCATGTACATGTGTGCCTGGCGTGGCTCCAGCGAACTAATGAAGTACTCTCCATCACAGGAAAACTACAGTGCAGCAGACAGGTATACATTTAACTGCCACACATCATGTTAACATACATCCAAAAGGGTTCAGATGTATAATGTCTCAAGCGTAGAATAAACTGACCTGTGCTTCGCTGAGCAAACACACAGGTGGCTCGGAGTCAATGCATCACCGCCAATTGTCTCAACCCAGTGTGCCAGACTCACCAGTCTTACCAACAGCAAAGCTACCACTACAGCCACACACACTACAAAACTTCGATATTCACAAGGTCGCTAGGCTAGGGGACACATGTAAGGGAGAAGTCAGCCTCAGCTCTCTCTTTCCAGGGCCTTGGCGACAACCGTGTCCTCATGGCGTTTGCTGGTGTCCTCTGCACCCGACTGATAACCAGGGCTCGCGCTGCGCCTGCCGGGAGTGGGAGATCGCTCAGCCGCTTTCGCCACAACCATGTCTTCTGACCTAAGCTCCGCAGAGTCATCTACGTCCAACTCCTCATCAATAGCAACAGCTGGTGTCGGGACCCGCGCGCTAGTGGTTGCTGTGGTGGTTGTCGTCTCCAAGGCAGCCTCCCCATTGGGTGGCGCCTGTTCCAGAACGCCGTCGGCGTCGTCACTGAGTTCAAACGTGATCGCGCTGCTGCCGTACTCAAGGAGCTGCGAGATGTTCACGTCTTCTCCGACAAGTGCCGAGATGGCCGCCACGGTGGCCGCGGAGTCTGCTTCGCTGAACTCTCCTTTGCCCATCTGCGGCGACAGACGCTCCCGAATGGCTTCGTAGCGAAGCATCAACAACTGGCGCCTGTCACGAAACACAGTCAATAATGTACCTTAACTGCAGCAAACTAACATACTACTTGAGAGGACAAGCAAGTGGCATTACTTGTTGGTGAACTGGCTCGGGAAGAAGCCTGGAAAGTATCTTTGCAAGAACGAGAAGACAAGCACGTGTCCGACGGGCGTCATTGGAGTAATAAGAATAATTGAGAACGGCACCAGCGTCAGCATGTCACGCACTGTGCGTCGCAAGGCTCCAACCTGCAGTGGGGACAAGCTCAGTGTAATGTAAGCCTCTGAATGTTAGTATAATCCCAACGCCTAGAATAATAACGATGTAATCAACACACCTCCTGTGGACACATCCATGTTGCAGCAGAGACACGAAACACAGCAACCTGTTGTAACAGGCAGGAGCGTACCTCTCGAGGTTTCAATGTTGTTCCTGTCACGGCTTGCCAAAACAGCCGCGTGGAGTAGTTGATGTCGCTCGACATCAACTTCAGCCCTCTGCTGTAGAAGTTGACGCCCTCCCTCACCTTCTGCACTGATTCCCTAATGGACATTGCAGTCCGTGTCTGGAAGTCCACCGCCGTGGACTCATCCATAATGCCCAACCGGTTCTTGAGATCTACCCAGCACGCAACTCCACAACTCAAACACCTGTACTCATCAAAGACTGCAACACCCAAGTCATAGGAAACACAACATACCGGGCACGTCGGATGCCAGAGCAGCGAGAACATCATCGTCTACCAAGTAGGCTTCTCCTCGCTCGACAATGGCGCTCAGCGTGTCCACTCTCCGTTCAAGGATGCCAAACTCAACGACCACGAGCACTGTCTCCTCCTCGTCTGTGCGCACGGCATCGCCACCTACCAATACATCACACATAAGCCTCTTGATGAAATGCACCAGTTGCCTAGTTGCAGATGCAACTGAGGCATGCCTTCAAGCTCCATTGCAAAGCGCATGCAGTGGAGCTTGAGGCAGCGTGGGAACTGATGCAGAATACAAACCACGTGCGAAGGCCTGGACTCACCGGTGACATCCAGCAAGTCGCTCTCCAGAAAGCCGTATATCCGCTCCATCTCAAGCTGTAGCGTGCGTACCGCCAACTTGCGCCGCAGTTCACTGACCTGCGTGTGTGCCAGACATTAAAACCTGTATGCGCCAACAGAGCAAACGACACGCATACCTGATCATCCATCTCTCGTATGTCCGAGGCAAGCCGTGTGCGTGCCAAAGTGCCGCGCTGTCGCAACCTTGCTTCGCGCGCTTTGCTTGCTGAGTTCAGGCTGTGTTCCAGCTCCTCAGCCTGCGCGGTCATTGAGTAACAAGACACTGCGCCACGATGAACATAAAGACAGGGCAGCTGTCGGGCAGATCCACACCTCAATGAGGAGCTCACTCTCCTTCAGCTCCCTTATTGCCTTCTGTGAAGGTGGCCGCGGCAACGGCAATGTCGACACCCCCTCTGTGTCAATACCCTTGTTGCCATTGAGACGCGCCCAGACTTGCCGCAGCGTGCCCGCAAACCCTTGCAGCTTCTGCAAATGGCGCATGTGTTGTGTTGCAAAGGTCTTACAACTCGCAGGCTTTGTCAGGACAACCACGCCGCATGACACACCTGCCGCGCTGTGTACATGTCCAGTTGTCGGAGTTGCTGCATCAAGTCATCCACGCTCTTGAAGGCAGGCTGGCCAACAGATGATGTGAGTGGTGATGGCAAGCCCAACCCGCAAGCAGCAACTCAGCGTGCAGATGAGAGAGTAAGGGAGTGGAGAGGCTCATTCAATGCTGAGTGATGCCAGCTGTGAGCTTACCTCTGCGGCCTCGTCACCCTCTGTAGTGCGTGGAGGCAAGACCGACAGCAGGGCATCAGATTTTAACCTTAGCTTCTCGGTGGTGTCCGTGGCCTTGTGGCTCACCACATTGACAGCCTCTACATCATTCTGCCAACATGTTAATGGAAGTAAGCACTGAATCGTGAACCATGCTGGGTTCCTGCAAGTTGACTTGCGCTATACTCGAGCACACAACACCACACAGCAATGTCTTTACTTTATCTAAATCACGGGAGCCGGACATTGCATGCCAATCACAGAGACCACAAATGACAGCATGTTTGGGTGTAGGCATAAGGTGCTCTGGGCCATACGAGCTCACAACAATGCACAGCACTATGTCACAACCAATATACACCATCAGAACCTTCGCACGCAAACTCACCTCGTAAGCTTGCTCCAGTGCGCCCGTGCTTTCAAGCTGTCTCAAGTCCCTGCCCAGGCTGGTGGACAGCGCGAGCATGTCCTCGGCGTGCTTTCGCACCTCATCAATGTCGTCCTCTGACACCGCGCTTTGGCCATTTGCGTTGGAGAAGGGGACGTTCTGCAGCAACTGGTCCGCTCGGATGATGTTGCGGAACAGACGGCGTATCTGCGCAACATTGCAAAACGGCTTGAGCCAATGCCAAAATCAGAGCTGCACAAGACTGCATGCAAACAGCATGCCTGCATAATCCACCAGCAAGTCCATGGCTTCATGACAGCACCATATGCTGTTTGCACAACGCATGGCCCAGACAACCACGCACCATGAAAAATTGCACAAGAAGTGACAACTCAACTACGGCAGGTAACAAAAATTGCCTGCGCAAACAACCCAGGTGTCATGTGGCAATGCACAAACAACATAGCATGCACGGTTGCGGTGTACAAGACAAGGTCGCCTCAACTATTTGTGTGAACCAACGTAAGCAACAAATGCAATGCTCTTCACCCAGCGGCATGCAGTGCGCCTCAGAGAGTGTCACAGTGAAACCTGTCTCACAATGCGCCAAACTAATTGGAGCAGAGCGTTGCTTAAGCATGAACCGCACCAGCGGCATTTAGATCAAATCCCGCTACACGTGAATACCAACAAAGACGATATGTATGGATCAACAACAAGCACACACCCCTGTGCGGGGGCCTGCTCTGCTGCTGAGCACAAGACTATCTACTTGGGGTAACGCAGACTGGTAGAGTCCTCGAATTGAATTACACAGACACCAAAGTTTGTGCAAGGACTTCAAACTACCAGACACATGCGACTCAACAAGCATAAATTTGGTATGAGGATTTATTTGATGAGGCCAGCACCTGAACAAGGATTTCTAGCCTGCGCACGCGCGAGTTTGTGTCGGCTTCGTTAGGTGAAGAGGGGCGGCTCTGAGATTGAGACTGCGACTGCTGCTTGGCTGCCAGCTTCTGCTGCGCCGCCTTGCTGGCCGCGACCGACGACGCCTGCGCCACCACCTCCGTCCTACGCCTCCGCCTCCTAGACCCGCCTCCAGAGGAAGGCGACAGCGCCATCAGCACCAAGGGAAGCCCCTGCCTGTGCTGCTGCTGCTTGCGCCTGTGACGAGGCCTCCCCGCCGCCGACCCACGCAGCCACACGCCGCCGCCCAGCACCAGGACGTCCGTCGTCGCGGCCGACCCATGTGCGCAGCCGGCCGCCATGACGACGATGCCTCCTTACCCTCCCAACCCTCACCCCGTGCCCCGCCGCCTCCGCCGCCTCCTTCGCCGCCGCCGCCGCCTTCCAGCAAGCCGTGGCGCCACGCTGGTAATTGGCCACGTCAGCAGTCACATTTCATGGCCCAAGTTACGCCTCATCCGACGCCGAGATACTTATCGTGTCCCGGACACTCAAGCGCCAGCGCCAAAGGCGTAACGGAGAAGATACGCTTGGTTCGAGCCATCGACCCACTGCAGTGACTGAGTGAATCAACTGTGTGCGTGCCTGCGGGTAAAGCTGCCAGCTGGCGGGGTTGTGCTCCTGTGCAACGTCCTCGCCGCCACCGCCGCCGTCGTCGGGGCCGTACATGCTGCGCTTTGGTTGTACAGTAGCCCGCTGATTAGGGCCTACTGGTGGAGGACGACGACAGGCGACGACGGCGGATGTGAGGGCTGGTGGCTGCGTAGGGTTACTGAGGCTCGCGTTCTGTACTCTCCGTCAGGATGAGAGGACGGCGCTGGTGTGCTGTTTGGTCAATGCACTATTAGGCCTGGCGACAATGTGTCCATTGGCTTAGTGCTTCAACGTCAACGCAACACAATCATTTTGTCAGACAGCTCTTCACAGAGAGAGATACACACAGTTAGACCGTGCTAGAGCGTGCTGCCTGGGAGGAGCTCACAGCGCAATGCGGCTGTGTGGCTATCCATGTAGCACACGCCTTGTTATTAAGTAGCTGAGGAGTTAGGGCTGTACTCGAAGCTGTCTGTCAGCATGGGGCCGTTCATGCAGCGGCTGTTGAGGCGGCTGGTGCGATGGGTGTGGGTGCTGATGAACATCGTGGTGGTCATCGCCTGCGTCTACCTTGCCGTACGCATGCGCGCACTCAGCTATGAATCACACGCCATCGCATGGTTCATATCAGGTCAGTGGTGTTCCACGAACCTAGTTGATTTGTCAATTGTCACCATGTGATCATCGGACTCACATCCTCAAATGCTGCCGAGCTGTTTGACACGAGCAAACATCGGAGACTTCAGCCCAATAGTTCGTATGGATATGAGTGTTGCATGCAGCTCAAATACTGGAATAACTACACAGCATTTGTCTGCACCTGGTGAATATAAATTGCAACCATCCATGCGTAAGTGGAGTTGAAACCGGAACATGCTGTGAAGTGGACGTTTACCTGCCTTGCAGAGTGTTCCCAGTGCAGGATCAGCGCGCATGCTCTTGTGCAGGGTTGTACGCATGTGCGCGTGCCCCTTGTGTGAGTTGTATGACAGCGCGGACATTGCCACATTGTGAGCTTAACGTCTTGTCTGCTCAACTGTAGCGCATAGGGCTGCCATCGCTGTGCACGCATATGGGCGCAAACCCCATTGGTATGACTGCAATGACAGCACAGACTCATTTTCACGGAGTTGAGCTTGTTGTCTGCGTATCGTCTGCTGCGAGTTTGTGATGTTTAAATAAGCTCGCCATGATTGTGGTATTCATGTTGAGTGCACATACGCATGCTGCACCACTGCGATGTTGGTTCAACATTGGGTCCTTGATGGAGATGTTGTCAACTTACACAGACATGTTTGTACTGTTTACAGGTGTTTTCGTGCTCCTTTCGTTGCCCATCACCTTTGACACTATCGCCCAACACTTGTACAACTACAACAAGCCCAAGCAGCAGATTAAGCTGATCAGAGTGATGCTGATGGTGCCGGTCTATGCCGTGGACTCGTGGCTGGCTCTCGTTTTTAAAGACGCCGCCATCTACTTTGACACTGCCCGCGAGTAAGTGGCAGTACATTGTGAATGGCAGTCGTTGGTCTCATTCATGTGGTGTTTGTTGTGTTGAGATGGTATGCATGTAAACAGCCTTAAGGTGCAGCGTTGCCTTGGCTACTCAATGAAGCAACTGTTGCGCAGATGCTATGAAGCGTATGTGCTGTACAACTTCTTCGAGTACCTATTGGCGTACATGAGTGAGCAGGGTGACCCCGTGCAGATCATTGCGTGTCAGCCGGAGACAGATCACATCTGGCCGCTGCATCGCCTGCGCTCCTGGGAGATGGGCCAGGAGTTTCTAGAAAACTGCAGGGCGGGCATCCTCAACTACGTCATCATACGGCCCATCACAACCTTTGTTGCACTGTGAGTGTTGGTTGGTTGGCTCAACTAGCTGTAGGGTGTCTTGCTGCTTTGCTCACTTGGTATGTGCGTTCGTGCAGGATGTGCCAGTTCAACGACTCGTACGGGGAGGGTGAGATCAACTTCCACAAGGCGTACGTGTATGTGATGATTATCAATTCTCTGTCTCAGTCGTGGGCTTTGTACTGCCTGGTGCTGTTCTACAAGGCGATCCACAAGGAGCTGGCGCCAATTCACCCGCTGGCCAAGTTTGCGTGCGTCAAGTTTGTGGTCTTCTTCTCCTTCTGGCAGAGTGTGCTCATCGCCATCCTCGCGCGCATCGGCTTCATCCAAGATCCTGCCGGCATCACCAGCTACGACAAGCATGACGTTGCGCGTGGGCTGCAGGACTTTTTGATCTGTATTGAGATGTTCTTTGCCGCCGTCGCCCATGGCTTCGCCTTCTCCGCCAAGGAGTATGAGGACCCGCTCACCCATGCGCGCTCACCCGACTGGCGCGTCATGTTCGACGTCAATGATGTTGCCACCGACGTCATTGACCACGTCACGTCCGCGCCCAAGAAGGTCGTGCGCAATGTCGTGCGCGCCGTGTCGGGGCCGGGTGGGCCCTCGGGCAAAAATGGCACAACGCAGGATGAGCGCATGGGACTCATCAGCGAGGAAGAAGGGGTGTCGTGAGACAGAGCACGCGGCACATGCGTTGGTGGTTGATACCAATTGCAAGAAGCAAAGCAGGTGTGGTGTTCAGCCCGCACTGTACATGCGTCACCGTTGCGCTCACTGCAGCCTTGCCTCATGTCTGGGCTCGCCACTGTCACCAGCTCTTCTCCAAGCCAATCTCAAGTCATACAGTGATCTTCTGAACTGAACTGCTCAACACATTGCAGTTCACGTAGTCCACTTGTACAGCGCATTTGGTGACCCTGAGAATATGCCAGAGAGCATTGTTGTCTCAGCTTGCAGCGATTCTATGAACTGAACTGTTAAACAAATTGCAGTTGAGAATCCACTTGTACAGCGCATTTGGTCTTCAGAGAAGTCAGGGAGCATAGTTGTCTGACTGAGTTTTGCTGTGCTGCATGTCCTGGCATTGCTGTTCCTTATACCAAAAGCATTTTGGTGTCATACATGGCAGTCAAGTCAATGGCAAGCATGCATCACGCTGTAAGAGAATCCCGCTGCTGCCATGCGTCGGCACCAATGTTGTAGCTAATCGCCAGTCATACCAGTGCGTAGGGTATAGGAATGCATGCTCATACGCGTGGTTACAAACCACCACTGTATGGCAACATGTACAGGTGTAGTCTGCACTGTGGATAATATGAGTGTGGACAACAATTGACGCATTTTCGACGAATGCAGGTTTTGGTTGGCTGTATACCTCCGGCCATCCTCCCCTCTTCTGACGCACACAATCTGTACAAGAGGAGCTAGCTAGGAAAAAGCTGGTTAATGCTTACCGTATTCACACATAGGATGCGAGAGCTGCCGCAAGGGTACTTGCGAGAACGCTTGCAGATTGGTCGCAAAGAAAGCAATACCAGATACTCAATATCCAAATCATAGACGTGAATAGCAGCTCAACAACATAGCTGCAACATTGTTGGGGCAAGACCTGCGCAACTTTATTTCGAAAAGGTTTGCCGTATTTGCAGTTGACGAGCCAGCACACTAAACTGCCCGCTACAACCGCTACAACCACACCATCGATTGAAAGCTACACTGCATTGCATAGCGTACCTTCCAGGTATTGACTGTACACACTTGAACTAACACATGTATATGTACACTGTACAACGAGGGACATGTCTCGTCTTTGTCACAGTGCACTCATCGCAAGAGTGCCACGCGAATGCTTTGACATCACTGCCTCATGAAAGGGAGTGCGATCTGCTCCCTGCATAACACAACACACAATAGGCCATCAACCGGTGCACTGACGTGCATGCTTGAACAAAAGTTTGGTGTCACATGGTAGCATAACCACACAGCGCACCTGCCTCGACGATGCCTCTCCCTGCCTCACTTCTCCCAGAAAACTGCAACATCGCCTTGAACTGCAGCCAATCACACACACTGAATATAGTATCAACGCATTCGCATCGTGCAATCTTTGAGTCAGAGCTGCGCACAAGCACACTGCTACTCACAGCAGGAGCTGCTGCGTGGGGCGCCGCCGATGTCATCGCACTCATCGTTACTGTTGGATATCTCTATGACGCCTTTCGCGGCCTTTTTCTGCACAAATGTTGCGTCCCCGTTTGACAGCCGTGCGCCAATGCTTAATTGGACGCAACAACAACAACCGTGTCTCTCACCTCTCTTGCCGCCTTGAACTCCATCTCTACGTGGTCCGGGTGCCAGTCTCCTGTGCCGTTATGCGCGGGCTCGTGGGGAGTCACGCGCATCGTACGCTCACACAGCGCAAACTGTGTAAACAGGACGGATAGTCAAGGGTTTGTTGTGGAATCAGTGATCAGAACAAACCCTTGAAGTGTCCACAAGTCAACAAGTGGGCAATCCCATGATGATGGCTCACCGGTGGCGGTGGCTCTCTGTTGAATACTATGTCCGGGTCGACTGGTGCGGGATACGTGCGTCGTCCAGCGTCCACACGCGCGTCCATCTTGTTGGCAGCTACAGACGCACACTGTCACTCCCTATGACATGACACAAGCTTGTAAGAGTGTGAAGCCAGCCAAGACTCTTCAGTCTCACCCCAGCAGTCGGTTCAAAAGGGCATCAAAAAGGCATAGCTGTGTATGATGACGCGTTGTGACATGTGACATGAAGTCAAAACCGAGCTGGTTGTTAGGGGACGACAAGCTCAGCCTGATGCTGCGCTTATGGTTCTGGATGGTCGTTGTCTCTCACGCACAAGGAGTTCGATCGCATGCAAGTGGACGGACTTGACCAGCTTGTGTTCTTTGGGATAGTGCTGTGAGAGTTACCAGCTGCGGCAGTCAGCAGCGCAGACCACAGCATGATACTGGCAACAGAGCATCTGCCATGCATGCATGGAGTGCAGCAGATTAAACCCCCGTTATCTGACGGGTACTGCCGTTATGTATGTCGCAGCTTACATGAGCGAGTGACTTTGTGAAGTAATGGACCCATCCAGCACGACAGCTCTAATCAACAGCACCAACTTATCAAAACGGTACAAAACTTGTAGATAAGCAAAACGACACTTTTTCTTGCGAATCAATTACGCGAACAAACGAACAAACAAATATAGGGACGAGCAGTGCACAACAAACGCAGCCAGGCCACACCCGCTTACCGAACCCCATGCACTATCTTCTATTGCTGCCCTTGGATCTGATCCCACTCGTGCTGAAGACTGACAAAGGAGAGGCGTGATGGTGTACCACACTGGCTGTATCGCTATGACGATGATCTTTGCCAAAACCCAAGCCAACCCTTTACCGCTAAGGCTCGGAGTGCAGTCGACGTTGTGGTAAAGATGCTGACTTTAACAAAGACGACGACAGCTGCTGTCGACAACCTCTCTTCTCGTCTCCTCCTCTTTTTAACACCAGCAGCAACACAAGCTGCGACCCCCTCCGCCTGCACACTGACAGCATTGGCTGCTCCACCCCAAGACAAGAGAGAAAGTCAGCTTCGCCCTGCTGACCTACCACGTGCTGACTACTACAGTAGTGCTGTTGCGGCGGCGGCGGCGGCGGCGGCGGCGGCAGGCTGAGACACTTGGAGCAAGTTAGTAGAGAAGTAGGAAAAGAGAGGCTTGGCTTTGAGTCGAGCGGCGGACTGCGAGCGGCGCCAACACGACAGTCCACAGGTTTGGACGCGAGAGCACGATTGTCTCGGTTGCTTTGCTGGGCTGCGTGCTCGCATGCACGCATGGCGTGATGTGGCCTGTGTGCAACCCGCCTTTCGGCATGTTATGCAACTCGCAAATGCTGCGTGGGGGTAGCTATCAGACTGTCGTTACTATCTGCGTTGCATGGGGCTGCTTGTATTGCTCGTTAGGTGGCATACGAATGACCTAACACTACACCCACCCACTTACCCACTCACCACCACCATCACCACCCCACTTCCTTCTCAGAATCACACATGCACGCGCCAAACCAACAATCCTAGCTTGTGCACGCGCGCATACGTGCACATACGCATGCACACACACCAATGCACATGTCTTCCACCCCCCCCCCCCCCCCCCCCCCCCCCCCCCCCCCCCCCCCCCCCCCCCCCCCCCCCCCCCCCCCCCCCCCCCCCCCCCCCCCCCCCCCCCCCCCCCCCCCCCCCCCCCCCCCCCCCCCCCCCCCCCCCCCCCCCCCCCCCCCCCCNCCCCCCCCCCCCCCCCCCCCCCCGCTCACTCGCTCACTCGCGCGCATGCTGTATGTGTCGCTGCGCACACATCACATAAGTGCATGCGCGCAGATTGTGTGACACTCTGACTAGAGGAAGTATGCAGTATGCAGAACTTGCCACATTGGCATGCGTTTATGGGCATATGACAAGCATGTTGAGCACATGCAAGATCCGCAGCCGCTAGCTCTGTGGTTCAAGCACATCAGGCGCTGCGTTGCAGGCCAAGCAGGCGACAATAAGCTGCCCGAAGGCAGCGTGTGCTGCTCAAAGGCTCCCAAAGTCCCGATGCAGGTGAGCCAAACTTTTATGCGCGGATCGATTAAAACAATGTCACCATTTTGCAGCCAGCCCACTCCATCGCATGTCACGCCATACACCGCACGAGTATCATCAAGATGTCTGTGCTCACCGTGCGTTGGCATGCTGTCGCACATACCAGGCCAACGACGATGCCAACCAGGAGCTGACCCCGAAGCAGTTCACTCTGCTGATCGTGTTGCGCGCTGCTGCCACGTCCAGCGACAGCGAGGAGGCCGCGGTGCTGATCGGCGAGAAGAAGCGCGGGTTCGGCGAGGGCTACTTCAACGGCTTCGGGGGCAAAGTGGAGCCGGGCGAGAGCGTCGAAGAGGCGGCGCAACGCGAGATGAGGGAAGAGGCGGGCGTCACGGCCGTCGATATGGAGCGGTGCGGCTTGCTGGTGTTCAGGTTTGACGACGTGTTGCGACCCTGGGAGGTACACACATACGCGCACATGGACACGCAGAGGTGCACGGGCATGCATGCGCACACTCACCCTCAAACTCACTTCCACGCACACGCGCATGCGCGCACACAAATATACGAGCACGCGCACACGCACACGCAGGCACACACAGACACTCTCGTTCATCCTCCATCTCACGTCCGCAACTGCGCGCATGTGCGCACGTACGCATGTGCGCACGTACCCATGTGCACACGCACGCACACTCTGTTTGTGTGCATGCATGCATGCGTGCACACAAACTGTATCGGTGCGTGCACGCGGTCTAAGTGCGTGCGTACACGCGCCAACAACAGCATTGTCTGTTCGTGAATGCACGTCAGGTGCACGTGTTCCGGGCGCGCGGCTATGATGGCGAGTTGCAAGAGACCGACGAGATGCGTCCCGTCTGGTTCCCCGTCAGCGCGATACCGTTCGACCGCATGTGGGCCGACGACATCCACTGGTACCCGCTCTTCCTCAAGGGCAGCAAGTTCAAGGGCGAGTTCCACTTCACGCAAACAACGCGACTGGTCTGGCACGAACTGCATGAAGTTGAATCCCTACCGGATTGATTCGTATACTTAACTGGCATTCATCCATTGCTGCAGACAATACCAACTGTTCACGCCGAGCACACAATATTTCTTCTGCATTGTGCTGGTCCAATGCGAGGGCGTGCTTTCGGACGCACCAGAGCACGCCAACAGTAAAAGCAGCTTTAAGGCAGTTGCTTGCGAGCAGCACACCCCAACATTTATATACACAACTGCTTGGTCATTGCGGATGTTCAGCATCGCCTTACCCGGCTTCAACATACATTGATGCATGCTAACACCAGACGCTCCCTAAGCTAACCAGCTCCGGTGCAAAACAACGCAGTCTGTACCCTCTGCAACCCTCAGAGGGTGCAATGTTTGCCTATTGTACAAGCTATGACCATGGTCATCAGCGCACTTATTGCATGCTGAGGCCGGTAGCGTGCACCTCGCCGTCTTCCTCGACAAACTTCACCCGCTGAAGGTGGAGCAGAAACCTGATCTGATGTACCAATCCAACGCATGAGACACGTGCGCCGCGCGGTTGTGCATGCTGCAACCACAAGATGGCTCTACCCCATGTCCTACCTCGTCAAGGGAGAGTTGTGCCACAAACATGTGGAGTGAGTTCATCTCGTGCTGTGGCTGGAACGTCGGGAATGCGGCCGTCAAGTCCGCCAGTACCGCGTCCTTGAAACCCACCTCCGTCGCAACCTGACACAAAACACGGGCCCAAACATCAACGGGAAGCAGCGGGCTGCCGCACGGCATGCGTCTGCGGTTGTTGGTCAGCACGGTTGAGTGAACAGTCTGAAAGTGCAAGGCTGCTGTCATCTACATGCAGGTACAGGTGAGGCACGTGGAAATACTTGTTAGACGACCATCATTACAGTGGCAGCAAGCAATGACGCAAAGGCAAACTGGGCTCCAGATTTTGCTGATGTCGAGTCGAGTGTATGAACCGGAGGTGTCCAACGTCTTGTGGCCAATCACGTGAGAAGCGGCTGGCAGTGCAACGGCAGTATGCATAGAGACTATGCAGCATGTTGACTAGACAATGCCAAGTGAATTCACACCCACGCCCCCACGTACGATGTATCTTGCGCGGTGGCCCGTCGGCATCACGGCGTCGTGGATTGTGTCGGCGTCGTACTGCACGCCGCTGCGCAGCTGAAGCGTCGGCTTGGCGGGCACGCCGTGGCCCTGGGCCGCCGTCGCCATCGCGACCACCGCGAGCAGAAGCGCAAGACGCCACAAGCAGCCCCGCCGCCGCCACAACGCTCCCGGCATCGCCTTCGTCATCCCCGTCACCGTCGCCGTGGGACCTGGCTGCATCGCGGCGCACGTGTGGCCTGTTGAGGAGGGATACGAGCATTCAATACAGTAGCAGTCAGTAATTCATCAATCAATCAACCTTGCGTACAATGGGCACATGCATGTTACTCGTATGAATTTGTGCTGAGCACGCACCATGCCCAATCAATCCATATACATGTACCGTATTTACCCGTTCACAGTGTCCTTATTACCGTTCTCCCCTTGTATTTTTAGGGCACATTATTAGAATGTATTATGCCCCCTTGTTACAAGGTTACGCATTAAATACAATAAGTTACACTTTAATTGTTTGTTATCACGTAATTGATCACAATGAATTAAATTGAATACAGTCTATACGGTCAGCCAGCATAATTTCAATTCAATAATACTATTTCCCAAACAAAGTGCCCCGAATGCAATTATTCTCATGTCAGTTTGAGAGGGCCAATATGGTAGAAGGGAAGCATTGTGAACGGGTAAATACGATAATACACTACACATCGCGAGTGCATGTTATACACTTAACTATACGGATTTGGCAACCACCAAAGCTAACTTAACTCGATTAAGCGGCACAATCTTAAGCTACATTCATGGTGTTAATGAACATGCACATATCTGCTCACAAGACTTCACTGTGTGCATGTTGTAACACAGGTGTAAATGTGCAATGCATGTCCTCGTGTATTACTTAAACGTAATGCTGAAATGTGTGTCTCACATGAGATACACATTTCAGCACACAATGAATTGAATGTTTGAATTTTATTTAAATAATTAAGTGTAAATTGTAGATAACGGAATCTTTGTAATCGAGTCTTCATTCCACAATCTATGGTATTTTGTGTTCGTCTTGATAATCAACACATCATTTCATTATTCAATTGCATCATTAATGTACATTTAATTATTGCTGCCGTGAGCAACAGACACAATACGTTACATGATAATGCGTAATATCTTATTGTGTTGTTTTATTTGTCATATGCGGAGGTTTAAAGTATTTTTATTCGTATACCGTCAGTCAAGTTTTTATTGTAACAATGGCAATACTGCAATTATGCATGCATTGATATTGTCGACATGTAATGGTATAATCTGACGTGTCTGCTCCACATTATCATATTACCGCTAAATATTTTGCGTTGGCTTGATCTATTATGGCGCTCCATGATGGCTTGAGAATGTTTCCCGCAATGAGGCAAAGAGCCACAAATCGTAACATGCAAGCCAACACATACGAACAGGTTTTTATAAACCGTTTTTGGTTTATATTAAAAGAGCAATTAACTATAGGTTAATTACGGATTGAAGCTCACTATAGTTGATGGCTATCAACGGTAATGGCATTAAGTGAGTAAGCTTATAATGCTGTTTTAAAAGTAATTACCACATTGGCAAAAGCTTGGCCCAATGATAACATATGGGTTCAGATATACAAGTTGTGATCAATTATAAGCTTAACCCATCAATTGGTTTCAATAGCCCTGGCACAAATGACACGCGACGCGCTTAATCTCAACGCATAGATTAAAACTGTGAGAGTTCAGACTTATGAATTGACATCAAACAACTCATTTAGCTATCATGAAGCACTAGGTTAAAGGAGAGCCAGCCACCAGATTCTTTTTATCCCACATGAATTTTTCGAATTAATATGACCTTGGTTTATTAATAAGCAACGCTTGCACCCAATAGGTGAGTTTCTCAAGATTATTGCTTGCCGGCAATGGCAATTCGTAAATGGTATGCATGTAGTTGACACACGATGGCGGCCGCGGCCGGCTCCCAAAATCTAGCCCATGTTACATTGCACCGCATGAATCAAAAAATAGCAATTGGTGATTCAGTTTTGCTTAGCCTCGCAATTTAATTTTGTTTGTCTTGAGGGTAGGGTAGGGAACCAATAACTTGCAAAGTAGCAAACTCATTATAAACTACTATTGTTTTTCTTACATATAGGGTAAGACCAGTATATTTCGGACACCTAATTAAGGATAGGTTTTGTACTATGTTATACCTATTTGATGGTGTTAGGTGATAGATTATGGGATAGCCCTTGGCGCGTACTGCTTGACACCGTTGATGGCATATTTTTAGGGTTAGTATTGTGCTGTCAGCGGTCAGTCAAGTAGACAGGTGTCAGCGAGTGGTCTTAAAACCCTATTTTCTTAATTTCGGACGGCTGAAAACGGCTGCTTTCAGCCTGCTGTGGTGGTGTGCTGGCGTCTGACAGGCCTTAGCCTGTGCTGACGTGTTGCCCTTGCCTAGTGGCGCCCGTGACGTACCTTTCAACCTCGCTGCCATCGCCGCAGAGGCTGGTGGCAAGGTTGTTGTTGTTGTTGGTTGTCCGAACCTAGGCGAGGTGGTTGGCGTCTGCTGCCTGGTGCGCCTTCCTAGTCGTCTTGTGGCGCCGAGACGCTCCGTCCGCCCGTCCGGCCTCCATCATGGTGAGTCCTAGTCGGCACATGCTTGGTGTTGTAGTTGAAACCCTAGGTGTGCCGTTTGCCTTGCTTGCCTGCACAGCCTTGCATGCACTCTGTGCGTGCGTGATTGTTTTTGTGTGTGTTGTTGGCTTGGTGTGTGTGCGCGTTGTTCTGTCTTGCTGTGTGGTTGTTAGGTTGGGGGCTTGGGTTGTTGGCATTGCATCCAGGTGTGTGCATGTGTGTTTGTATTCTGCATAAGCATTGCATGCTGCATTGCGATTCAGCACTGTGCATGTGTGTGGACATTGCATGCTGGTGCTGTAGTGTTTCATTGGCACAGTGTGTTGCACATATGTACATGGCCCTAGCTCTGTGGCCTCTCAAGAATGACTCTATCGAAACCCCATAGCAGCTAGCTTGAGGTTCAGCAATAGGCGAGCAGGAGTTGCGGTGGGGGCTGCTGCATCCGCAACCATGGTTGCCTGGTGCATCTCAGATCTGGTGGGGGACAGGGACATGTAGCGGGCAGGTTGTGGACTTCCTGTGGGGCTTGGTTGTGGTGTCATGTTGTGCAGGGGGTCGTCCAGGTAGGCTGCATCTTGTACCTCCGTGTTCAAGTCGATAAAGCAAGGCCTGGCTCCTGCAAGTGTGTTTATGTGGGTGGGCCCTGCTCTGGTTATTGCTTGTTGCTGTGCTAACAGCTTGGCCTGCTTGGCAGCCTCCTTCTCAGCCTTGGCAGCCTCCTTCTCTGCCTTGGCGGCCTCCTTCTCAATCCTGGCTTGCTGCTTCTGCCAGGCCAGGGCCTCCCGCTGTGCAGCCTTCTCCACACGCTGCGCAGCTGCCAGCGCCTTCTTGCTTGCTGCTTCTGTCCTCTTCCGCGCTGCCTCCTGCTTGCGCGCCTCGCCTGATGCCTTCTTTGCTGCCAGCTCTGCCCTCTTGGCTTGCAGGGCCTTGATGTACCCTTCAGATGTGAGGCAAAGGGAGCCCTGAATCTGAGGGTTCTTGGCATTCTTCTGTTGCCACGCCGAAGGGCCAGCCTGCTGCTGCATGACTCTAAAGTTGATGTTGTTGGTGGCACCACCAGCACCTGCAGCCCCTTGAGAAGGTGGGTCATTGTTGACGTTGATGGTAATGGTGTTGTTGTTGTTGGTGATGTTGACATTGTTGTTGTTGACAATGCTGGGCATCACGGGCTCTGGAGGCTTGTTCTCCTTGTCGCTGCTGCTGTCATCATCTGTGGCATCAGAGCCGCCCTCCTCATCAAATGGCACAGGTACTCCTTGCCCATCCAACACGGGGCCTCCGAACTCGTGCTGCACTTGTGCATGAGCCAGGTCTGGGGTGACTTCGTCCGCCGTTGGTTTGGGCAGCTGTGGCAACTTGTCGTCCAATGCATGTACATTAACAGGCCAGATCCCTGTCACAAGGACAAGGTATGTTTACCACGCTGTGTCTTCTGCAATTAGGTCAGCAATTAGGCCTAGGCATGCATGGGTGCTGTACCTGTCTTTTTGAACCCGCTCGTGATGTTGGCAGGTGTCATGGCTAGGTAAAAGCGCTTTGCTGTCAGCTCCACGAACTTCAGCTTGGTGATGGGGCAAGTGGGGTCTTCAACTCTCCACTTTAGGAACTCCTTCTTGTAGTGCGCCTTCAGCGACTTAAAGCAGCTCACATCCAGCACCTAAGTATGCATGGTATGTGTACATCAGCATTTGCATCTCAGCCAGCATGCATGCAAACATGCGCATCTCACCTGCATCAGGTGTGTCATATGGGCAGGGAATGTCAGCATAGTGACACCGTTGGCCCGTGCCTTCTCCAGGAGCTCAGGATTCATACGAGAGGAATGGCCGTCAAGCAACAGAAGAACAGGCCTGTCCGGGCTGGCGCCACCAGGTATGTGGTTCAAGAACTGCTTGAACTAGTCAGCAAACAGGTCCAACGTCATGTATGCATTTTCCTGCATGCGCATGAAGGACCCATATGGGGCAGCCTGCACATAGTTCGATGTGAAGCGTGACCCCTTCAGGATGTGCATTGGAGGCATAGAGGTGCCAGCAGCGCTGACGCATGCCATTACGCTCATATGTTCTCGGCTGCTAGCTTGGTTGTAGTATGGGTTTTTGTACCCCTTTTTGCATATCACTTTCACAGTTCCTGTCATTCACAACATTGTTAGCAACTTGCAGATGGCCTCTAACAGCAACTTGTGTGCATGTGTGAGCGCAGGTACATACCAACATTGTCTGGCTCAAAGCCAGTCTCGTCCGCATTGAAGATGCGTGTGGGATCGTCGATGCCAAGCTCCTCCAGAGTCTTTGTGTACAGGTCAAAGAAGCCCTCCACATTCTCCCTGGTACACGCCTGCCACCTCCTCCGATCTAGACCCTCAGCTACTCTTGATGCCAACTGGTGGCGTGTCATGAGCAACCGCAACCACTTGTAGCCAGGCATGCCACTGGCACCAAACCTCTTCAGCCTCATCTTGGGGTCATCCTTCAGCATGCTGACCACCTGCTCACGCAACACCTAGGTGAGTCCAGCAGCACACTGCACACATCATACACACACAACAGTCATGCACACACAGGCCTATTGTTCACACTTGCACACACAACCTCAACAACCAAGTGACTTCACCTTCTGTAACAGGGCTGGGCGGGTGACACCAAAGTTGCTGTCCGCACACCGGTTGTCACAGCCCACTCGACCACAAAAGACTTGGTGCTTGGTGCTTTTATGGTCGATTTGTGGTAATTTGAAGTACCTTCCCGTTACATTCCCCCCCACTTAAGAACGCTGACGTCCTCGGCAGCTGCCCGGTCAGCTGGGGAATTACCCAAGGGGTTTGTTAGGGTCGGTCACCGGCCCCACCACCCAAGGACCGGCCAATTTAGGCCCATACCGGTAAACGCGCGCATAGCGCTCCGCTGCCGGCCCCACAGGTCGCGTCGCCGCGATAGGCAGGTCGCGCCCTGCCGCGCCGACTGAACTGGTCAGGTCACTTCGGCGCGACTGCCATTAGGCAAGTCGCGACCCATCGATGATGGCACTCATAAAGTGACCATTTACGATTATTGGATCGAGAAACAACGACCGCGGAATTCGTGTGCAAGGCAGGAATCGAACCCGGGACTCAAGCTCCGATGACCAATGTCACAGCCCACTCGACCACAAAAGACTTGGTGCTTTTATGGTCGATTTGTGGTAGTTTGAAGTACCTTCCCGTTACACCGGTTGATCCAAGTGACAAGCTCCTTCTCCTCCGCATCGCTCATCACAGGTGGCCTCCCCATAGGCACTGGAAGCTGCAGCTTCTTAGGGCAGTGCACATAGTCACAAAGGGTGGACTTGGCCACACCATGGGTGGCAGCAGATATCCTAAGGCCCATCCCAGCCTTCACATCATCAACAGCCACTGCCATCTTCAACAAGAGACCCTGACCCCGTGCCCCCCAGTTGACATATCGCATGCCCTTGCGCCTGGTGGTGCCTAGGCAGCTTCTGAGAGCAGCCTTACTGCGGCCCCTGGCACGTTTGCCCAAGCGAGGGGCAGAGGGTGTGCTGCATGCTCTCTTGCTACCACACGTAGGAGTGGTCTCCTGTATTGCATAGCAGTCAGAAACATAGCAGCCCTAGCACACAACAGTAGCGGACTTGTATGACAGTAAGCATGTCAACACCATCTCACCTCATCTTCTTGTGTGCATCCTGTTGTGCATTGACTGGCCTGCCCCTCTAGTGTGCCTCTCATGTGCACCATGAATGCACCCTCCCTATCGCAACTAACAGACAACGCTTCTCAATACACAACACATCCCCCTCACCAATGCACACCGCCACTGCCTCACCACCACACCACCAACACTTGCCCACACCCAACTTCAGACTGCTGCTATCATAGCAGCAGTTGATGATCAACTGACTCACAAAACTGCCAATTTTCGCACTTGTACATTACCCGCCACAACTTTCAAAAGCCAAAGCTGTTAAGCAAACCCTCTTAGGGGGGTTAACTAGACAGCTCAGGCAGTCTACACAGTTATCGAGCACCACCGTTGGCCAAGTACAACTCTATCCTTAAGGGTTCAAAGTCAAGTAAACCATATTTCAACACTTGAAATTAAATACTTGACTGAGTGCCTTCGCGCCATTACTCAACCAATGATGGTGAAACCTAGTGGAGGCATTGCATTGGCTCACAGCTACACGCCAGAACAACAACCACCTCATTTAGCCGCCAAATGCCGCAACTACAGCGTGGCAAATAGCCCTTAGCGCGCCTTGTCCGAAATTATGACACTGTCCGAACTAAGTCGGTCTTACCCTAGTCAACGGCAGAACTATTGAAGAGAACGACCTGTAAAACGAGGGTACATTCTTAGTACATCCACCTCATTGCAATGATTCAAGTAGTGTGTCATTTCAAACAGCCCCCGATAAAAAGCCCATTGGTAGCAGTGTTATAGCACTCCGTGTATGCTTGGATTGCGATCGATCATGGCGTGCATTACAACCAATAAAAAGCGATATGGACTTTTTGCTCCACCATCTCCCACGTGAACGTATATAGCGAGACACACAACTAGTTGTGAACATTAACAAGTAGACTTGCATAAGTTGCAAGCACATGTGGAAGACTCACAATTTGTTGTTGTTACTATGTATGCGTTGCGGCTCTGAAAATCCACCCATTGGTAATAGGGCTCCCGCCAACAACCCTTTAGACAAACTACTCCGTCCGGTTCATTTGTGGACTCGTTCAACTTGGCTATGGCTATTCGACAAATGTTATCTGCTAAAGGGTTCAACAATGTTACCCTCCCTATGACCATGGTTGGCTGAGTATGAAGACATCTTCTCGCTTTGCACCATATCTGCACTACGAGTAGTTGAAGGTGTCACTGTAGCATGAGTCATGTTATAGTGTGGCTCTATGCATCACAGTGTTCAAGTGATTGTGCATGTCTGTACGTGCAACCATGACCAGGTATATACCGTTTACATGTGTGGTTGCAACTACACGTGTGCGTGTGCGCGGGCGTGCGTGCGTGTGCGCGGGCGTGTGTGCGCACGCATGCATTTTCTTTTTGCAAACTCTAGTACACTAGAGTTGTTACCTTGAACATGAGCAACAGGTCTTCCACAGCATTGCCAAGTTTAGGGTCCAACTTGCAATTGAAAGCTTCAACCGCCGGTGTGCACAACACGTGCACAACACATTCTCCACTCCTAATCAGAACATGCATAAACACATACCAATATCCACACACGCACACGCACATGCACACGCGCGCACGCATGCACGTCTGCATATGGTCACATCCAATCTCACAACTACCAACACAGACAAACGTGCACACATGCACACCTCATCATCAACTTGATGTACCTCAACTCCGCGTCTTAGTCTCGTCTTGTGACGAAAAGCGTGTCGACAAAATGTCTTTCAACATATCAGTGATGAACTTCTCCGTTGGTACTTCCACCTCCTGCCGAGAGCCAAATTAAGTTTCAGTATGTTGTCGTTAGCATCCGCATGCGCACTTGCTTGCATGCATCTGCATGTGCAGGTACGTGATTGGCACTTTGTGCCCATGTGTGCGTTTGTATGTATGCATGTGTGCGTTTGCGTGTACGTGCGCACACAACATGATCATGACTGCTTGTGTATGCGTGCACATTTCAGTTGCGTGCACATCACTCACGACATTCACACACACTACATTCCCTCTCACCTGCAGCTATTGGAACGACAACTCCGTGCTTTTCTCCGCCCACGTTTTACTCACATGAAATCACTTGATCTCCTCGTGTAATATGCAGCGCCACATTTGCACTCAGCGTCTCTTTGAACCCTTCCACTTGCTTCTCCGCGTCATTTCTGAGCTGTAATATCGACGCAAACATGCGGTATGTGGCTGTAGAGAGGTGGGATTGCCTTATGCGCTCGGGTAAGGTGCGAAGAGGGGAGGAGGGAGAGGGAGGAGGAGGGGTTCAACACGCCCAATCCGATCTGCGAGTGGCAAAAGAGTGTTGATGCACAAGCACACACGTATACATTGCGTCGCATGGTGCGTGCGCGCGTATAGCACATGCACGCACTCCTTCTCAGTTCCACTCACGTGCAAAAGCACAAGAGCGCGCATGCGCACGCACGCACATAACGACCCTCCCCGAGTTGACTTACATAGGGTCCCACTCACC
>RHPI01003488.1:435802-446409 GCA_009103225.1 Chlorokybus atmophyticus
ACAACAAGGGTATTCAGTCTACCCCCGTTAACAAACTTCAGTTATAAAGAATAATCTCGTTAAGATCATACATTTGTTAAAGAGCAATCGTTTTGCGGGCAAATATCGTTGCTTAGTGGAATAGTCTTGTACATAATAAAAACAAATCGAAGGCTTGATATTTGAAGTGGGCTCAATGTTGTAACGGGGAATACCTTGTTAACAGCATGCTTATTCCATTAATATCAAATTGAACATGTTCACACAAAACTCATATATAACGGTATATAATGGGATTATTGATTTAATACTTTAAAACTCCATCTTTGCCTTGTCTCATAACCTTAAGCCATGTCATATGCTGACGTGGCTTAAGGTTATCAGACAATACCCCTGTCAGTGGAGCATATATTCTTTTATTTAGAAGCGCCAAGAAAATAACCCCATTAGTGAAATGAAAAGTTGAAGGATGAAGTTGAGTCTTATAACGGGGTAAGAGCGTATTGGTAACGAAAGCAACACATTTCGCACACGCACACATGCAGAGAGAGAGAGAGAGAGAGAGAGAGAGAGAGCAGAGAGAGTTTGCACAGAGACAATGGGCTTGTTTGATTGCATGCACCTGTCTGCCTGCGCGTGCGCATGCGCTTTTACATTCGCATGCTTGCAGAAGTTGTAAAAACAACAACACGCACGCAGAATCGAATTGGATTCTGCGTGTGTGTTGCTGCGCTCTGTCTTCCTGTATGCATGCGTGCATGGCATGAGTTTCTGCACTTGTCAAGGCTGATTGAGAGTTCCATTGCACAGGTGACTTGCAGGACATTTGTCACACAGTCATGGCCCCAGTGACGTCCGCATGGAGATACGGTGCGCAAGAGCTTGCTACCAATCTGGTATTCATGCAAACAGGTGCATACCCGCTAACTTGGTTGAAACTCATACACAACATGTGTTCATCAAGCTCGTGAATTTGATAAGCGGTTGCTCTTAGCGCATGTTCACCAGCGTACTTCACCTTCTCCTCGGCACCTTTTCCTCGTCGTCACACGCTGCCAGAAGCCACCCGCAGTTATGCCCACAAAGACATGGACCATGGGTTGGTCATCACGAGCTTGATCAACGCTTGAATTGATGCACGTGAGGTGGTGACCATCATCGCTGCACGCAAACGCTTGGCAAGGAGGTAGTGGTTTAGGTTTCATAATGCTCGCTGTTTCCTGCCTCGCGTGTCTTGTACACTGTGGACTGGTTGCCAACCAGCCCACAGACTACGTATGCCACTGGCAGTGGCCGAGCAGCAACATTGTAGAGCTTTATACTAAGCGTTTGTGGCTGAGTTGGTATGTACGCAAGCGTCGTGTGGCATAACGACATGTGCGTCCGCACAACAAGGCTTGCGAACAGTCCCCGACCTAAAAAGCCCTCACATGTGTGTACAGAACTCCTCAATGTCACATACGAAAACTTGGAAACTTGGAAAGCCGCCTCCTTGTTGCTGTTACTCCCGCAGATGACGGCTGCACTACTTGCAACGGGTAGCTGTGTGAATTGAGTGTACAGTATGTGGTGTGTGACAAGGCGCTCCATAAACCATAAGGGAAGGTACGTAAGAGGTGTTGAGGCTCCTGCTGTTGTGCGGTGAGATGTTTCTACCTGACCATGTGGTATGCGATGTAGTCCCGGAAAGCCATCGTTGCCCACGCCAGCCTGCTGCAGAGTTCTGCTGCCACTGCTCTCGCAACGCGCCTCGTGTATGGAAAACAACACTGAAGAAGACAACAAGAGCTCAGTGGCTCACGCACATCACTCTGTGCACATGCGTGCGGTTGTATCACGCACGCACACGCGTGGGTGATATGCGCTCAGATGGGCATACGCATGCAATGACATTGACGGTGACGGTGACCACCGCTATATGTCCATGTGCTTGCTTTGTGCAATGCACCCTCATTGAACGACAATCTTCAAGAGCCTTCACTAGTTAGCATTTCCACCTGCAAGTGGCGGCGGGATCTCCGGGGGGGGAGGGGAGGGACGTACTTGGGTGTGCATGCATGCAGGTGAGGGGTGTGTATGTAAACCACGAGTGTGTTCAACTTTGTGAGCGTGCATACGCGTGTGGTGTGGACGTTCTCAAGCGCGCGCGTACGAGTGCATGTGTGTGTTCTGTTCGGGAGCGCGTGCGCGTGCGTGTGCGTATACGATTGTACGTGTGCGTGTGCGTGTGCTTGTGTGTATGCGATTATACGTGTGTGTGTGTGTGTGTGTGTGTGTGTGTGTGTGTGTGTGTGTGTGTGCGTGCGTGTGTATGCAAATGTGCGCGCGCGCGCGTGCAGGCATGTATGTGGGGGTGCATGCAAATGTGTGCGATAGGTGTTATGCACTGCTTGCATACATGGTGCCGTGATGTATAAGTTCGTGTACGTGTACACATGTTGAAGCAACACCAGAGTGTACGTACACATGAACATGCTGAAGTAACTATGTACGGGTGCAAGTGCATACTCATGTATACGTGCATATGCATGGGCGTACGTGTGCGCGTGCATGTGTGAATACCCGACAAGACACATATATGCACAGCTTGTACAGCCCCATCATGGGCATACATACATTCGGTCCTCCCTGATACAGTCCTGCTGATGATCAGCAGGACTCCCTTTGCTCACCTGCATAAACGCCTTGTTGGTTGTGTCACATGTCAAGACAACAACGCGGCGCGTGCGTGATCTCATTGATACTCGTTCTGTTACCTTGCTCGCGCGTTTGTGTACTGAAACAGTTTGAACTGATCGTCCGTTGTTAGCAGCAAGGGTTTGCATGTTTCACTGATGTTCGTATCTGTAGTTGGCTATCTACCATCGTCATGTGGCTAACGCGATTAGTGAGGTTTGTCAATACAACACAACAAGGCTTGTAGAGGGTGTTGTGCATGTGTTGTGCATGCTGCTAGTTGCTCATCCACCAGCACACTCTCCTGCCCACATTGACATGCACAAGTGCTCGTTACTATTGTTGTACGTGAGGTGATGTGATGTGAAGTCCACACTGCTACCTTGCTCCAGCGCCAAGAGACTTCCATGTGCTGCCGGAACATAGTTCGGACAGAGGCTCTCATGCAGCAGTCAGTTAGCTGTTAGCGAGTGAGTATGACTGGCTGTGCACAGCAAGTCAGCTTGGGAAGCCAGTCTCACTGCGCTGTGTGCATGTGTAGACATGCATGCTCGCGTGGCGCGTATACACAGCTTGAAATGCAAGCCGTCATCCTGCGTACAATGCTATGTACAGTGCACACAGCACACACATGCTATCAAGACCGTGGCATGTGCAATGTGGTGAACAAGCTTGCAGACGGTTCAGAACCTGCATCTACCTGATGGCGTTGTTGAGGAGACTTGTGTGGTAGAGAGTTGTGTGCATGGAGCAGCAGATATCATGCTATGAGACACGCAGAAAGTTTGTCAAGCCAAGTGGTTGCACGACACATAAGGGTAGTGCCTGATACAAATATGTTCAGCCATGCCTCGCATAGAGATCTCTGTTTACTGCTCGACTCCTACTTCATTTGAAAAGTAAGACCTATCTTTGAACAGTAAAACCTATCTCATAATCTGTACAAAATGGTATGCGATAAGGCGCTACCATGAGAGAAGCTACACTAGAAGTACAGTGTGTATGTGTGTGTGCGCGCGCGCGCGGTGGGCACGCCTGTACGCATATGCGCATGTACATCCATGTGTGTGCTCGCATGTGTCTGTGCACGTGTGTGCAAACCATACCAATTACATGCTGCTGTTGTGCCACTTGTGTTAGTCAAGTCAAGCTTCTTGTCGACCGCTTCTCAGCTGACAGAAAGGGGCTGAAAGACCTGCTGCTGCGACACAAAACCTCAAGGATCAGAGCTAGATGATGACAACAATGACAATCTATTAACGAATGAAATAGTTGCAAGCGTTTCAGCAACACGACTAGCATGTCGGGATTCAAAGTGTGGCACAGGCCAATTGCATGTGGGATACGTGACCACAAGCACATGTGTACGCACGCGGGCACTTGTACGCATGCATCTTACATGCACACGCATGCACACACGCGCATGCACACACGCGCGCGCACAGGAACATGCATTAACACATGGACGAATGCCTCCGCAAGTGTACCCTCAGTGACATGTGTGTATTTGGCACAGCTTTTTGCTGCGAGAGCGGTTAAGCGCCAGAGGATAAGCTTACACGCAAGTGACAGTCGACGATACATCGTGCGCAAGATCACACCGCGAGGCAGAGGTAAGTGCTGCATGTGATGCATATGTGTTGGCACACATGTCAACATTTGCCTGTGATATCAATCGATTAACATGCTCATGTGCACGAGTGTACATAACAATCATGATACGTTTGTGCATGGGCACATACGCGCAGTGAGTGTGTGTGTGTGCGCACGCATACTTTGTCTTCCCGTATCCATCCACAGCATGTAGCACTTGTCATCTGACCGGATGGACTGCATGGACTTGGGCACCAAGACTTGCAGCTTATGGAAGCGGTGCACATAGCTGAGTGTACTCGCTAACCCCTCTGAGGTACTTACACACGAATGCATACTCCCTAACACATCGTACAGATCTGCAAACCAAGATGTGCTCATAGACTTGGTCAACGTGTCGCAGGTTCTATTGCATACTGCATCATCTACTGCATAGCATGTCTCGTACAGGTCATCATGCTAGCAGAAGGTATCAGCTTAGATACATACAATCTGTACTATCTGGTACCCTTCTCACGTGTGTTTGGTGCAAGTGCCCTTTTGTATGCATGGTTGCTTGAGCAACAAGGGTTGCATTTTCAAGCAAAATCTCAATTCATGTTGGTGTAGCTTGCCACATGTGCGTGTGTCATGTAGATAACGAGGTTTGCAAGTGCACAACAAGGCCTCCGATCAATTTTTATTCAACAAGGTAAGAGAGGCATGTCACGCGCAACCGCACATGACTCCCAACATCAGCACGTGTGCAACAACTGCGGTCAGCCACCTCTTTTATCTTCAAAGAGTAGGAGCGCATTTGTATGCGCATAGCTTTAGAGCACGACACTAGGCTCTCGCATTGCACAAGAACAAGTGACATCATTAGCAACAAGTGATATTGCACGGTCTTCAGACCGGCCACACACAACAACTCAACAGTAATACTCTCTCTCTATCGATCGTGCTTGCGTCTGAGGCACACGCACACGCATGCGTGCATCTGCACGCGCACCGACACACCAGCGCACGCATCAACGCACGCATCAACGCACAACCTTGCAAGTGTCGGAGTGTGTTGGGCCTTGAGCTCTGGTTGTGCACTGTGAGGCGGAAAGGAGCAGAGACGGCACCACTCGCTGGGCTGATTGGAGGTAGGGAGTTCTCTGTTTGCACGCGTCGACGCATGCTTGCGTGGCTGTGGCTCTTGTCTCTACTCCTGCGCGCGTGCGTGCGTGCGCATCTAGCTGCGTATGAGTGCGCGCGAACGCAATTACTGGCTGTGTGCGTTTGTGTGCCGTGTCTGTCTGCCTCTGTGTACGCGGGAGCGCGCGTGTGTGTGTGTGTGTCTGCGTGTGCGTGCGAGCGTGTGTCTTCATCTGCGTGAGCTCTGGTTGCTTCATCTGTGCATGTGCATGCGCATGCGTGCACGGGTGTACTTTCATCTGAGCTGACTGACTGGGTTTCCACTGCACAGGTTATGATTACCCAAAGGGCAATTCGCAGTCCAGTCGTGGCATCGCCAGTTACTTCCGCCACCAACAAGTTGTTGGCAACAACTCAGCACCCAGATTCCGGTGGGGCACGTGCCAGAGTATACCACCATTCTGAGGTGATCAAACGCAGGTGCATGCTCCCTAAGATGATATGCTATGAATGAAGACGAAGATGTGCTCATCGATTGCGTTGCTGAGCACATCTTTGTCTTCATTCTTACACATTTTTCATCCAATGACTTATGTTGATACTGATTCTGTTATCTTTCCCGCGTGTTCGTGCATAGGGACGTTGTGCTGTTTGTATGGTTTGCTATCTGCTAGCGTAGTTGATAGTGGATGACATTTGTGATTGCGCAACAAAGCTCGTAAAAGGGTCCCGAACTAGAAAGCCCTCACCCTTGTTGATTGTTTACTTCTCAACTGCTCGATACTTTCTATGCACACACAACCACACGCAAACATCCCACACGCCAATACATGACTAAGGTAAGCGAGTTGGTGCTGCAAGCTGGTGACTTGTGAGTATTATTATTGCCAGCTTGCTGCAGTCTCACGCATACTTGCATGAGTGCTTCCTCCTACGGTTTCTTCTGTACACTCGTGTAGCGAGCACAAACTGCATGCATGCGGTTTCTCATGCAGTATATGTAGCATGGCGTGTGAGCACCACACTTGGTCTCACAATGCTACAAAATTGCGTGATAAGGCGCTACCATAAGAGAAGCTACGTTAGAGGTGTGGCGCCCAGACTCTTTCCTGATGTTTTGTGTGTGTATGTGTGTGTGTGTGTGTGTGTGAGCGCGCGCATACACATGCACAGACGCTTGTATGCGCCTGCGTGTAAGTGCATACATGCACGTGTCAATGTGCATGTGTGTGAGAGTGTTGCACATGTGCATGCATGTGTCTGTCGACTGCTACTACGAGCCCACGACGACAAAGTGCGACTCGCGCAAGAAAGCGTGCACAGCACACCAGTTGAAACGCCCACGTTATCAGGTCACGATCTCAACGACTCTGCGTACACACACAACACAATCACATACAAGCACACGTGCACAGAGACACACGACTCAGATTGCACAGCCAAGTTGATTTCTCAGCAACCACTCACTATATTCTATACCCCACCGTACACGTGCATACACACACACGTATGCACATATACACATATACACATACATACCTACGCATATATTTGTGGATAACTCTATATGCATGTGTGTATGCCTGCATGTGCACATGTGAACATGCGCATGGACGAGTGTGTACGCATACACCTACTTGTATATGTATGCCTACTCACGCACAGGTACACATGCATGTATGTATATTCAGGTATGCGTCCGCGGACACACGCACATGCGCACACATACGTGCACACGCGCATGCACACATGCGCGCGATTATGCACAAGCTGGCATACACACCACTCAGGCAGATGTACAAACACACATGCACTTGTATACAACCTGGTATGCATGCGTGTACTTGTAATGTATACACTCTCATGCAGATACGAAAGTACATGGACGTCGTGCTCGGCGGAGGCGAAAGCGTGCTCAAAACCGCACAGCAGATGGGCAAAAGACAGGTGGGTGTGCGTGTGCGTGTGCGTGTGGGTGTGGGTGTGAGTGATCTTGAGATCGATACTGCTCAATTGCTCAGGTGCCTGTTGTGGGCATAAACTGTGGCCACATTGAGCTTTCTTCCCTCAGTACTCAGAGACCACGTCCTTCAAGTAAGCCACTGAACTGAAAAGAAGTAGTAGTCGAGTACTCGATCAAGCAGAGACTATCACAACACTGATCAGCTGTTTTGATCATAAAGTGAAGTGAGGTTGTCACTTACTGACTCAAACATCATTTCAATGACTTGGTCAATCACTGATGCACTCAGTCATTGGTTGATTCAGCGCCTTCTCCTCTTTGAACAAGTGAATGAGTAATTGAGTAGGACCTGTTTCGCATCCACACTTGTGTTGTTGTGCATACGTGACTTTTCACACGTCCCTGTGGGGCATAGGATGGAATGAAGTGACAGTGTCAGAGTTGAGTGTTGGGTTGTTTTGGGTTGTGTTGTGGTGGTGTGTATGCGAGCAGTAGCTGCCTGTATGGCGGTGACAGCAAGTGTATGTGACTATGTGACTATGTGACTATGTGACTATGTGTGGATACGTGCATGTAAACACACACACACACACACACACTCACACAGATGCATACGCGCTTGCTCGCACACGAGGACACGCTTTTGGGCAAATACGTGCGCCCGCGCACACTTACACGCACACAACTTCTTTCCAGTGGGAGCGCCCTACTCCATCCTGGACATCCCGTTTTACGTGAACGGCACGCTGGCCACAACATGTATACGACTGTGGCGGCCTCATCGTGTCCACGCGCACCTGTAGGCTCAACCGCGCACAACCTCTCTGTGTTGGCGGGTGAGTGATGCAACTGTTGTGTTGATACATTCCTGTGAACTAATGTATCACGTCACTCAGGGCCCATTTTTGTGAAGTCCGCCGGGGCCGCACACGCTGACCATACGGCCGATTGTGGAGAGAGCGCATACAGGGGTGTTTGAGATGAGGCCGAAGGTGCATATGTGTGTATGCGCACACGCACACATGCATGTGCGCGCGTGCGCATGCATGTGTGCGTGTGTGTGTGCTTCTCTGCGCGCATGCATGTGTGTGTGCATGCGCACGTGTGTGTCAGTGACACACGCGCACAACTATCCACCGGATGTGGGACGATGTTGGTTTGTTGTGCAGGTGATGCAAGGGAGTGAAGTGGCGATTATCGTCGACGGGAGGCACCTGCAACCTGCAGGTAAGCAGAGGCGATTTGGCATGTGCATGAGTTGGCATACCCAGCAGTAACAAGTGGCGTTTCAGTTACTTGCACACGCCAGATGCACAAGTATGTGCGCGCGCACAGGCGCACGCGTGCAAGTGTACTCACACATATGTATGCAAGTTTGTGCGCTCATGCGCGTGTGCATACTTGTATGCACGTGGGCCCGTGCACACGCGCGTGCAATCACACGACGTATACATCTGTGTGTGTCTTACACTTCAACTGTGATACTTACATTGTGGCATATTGACACTGATGTGTTTGTGTTCCGTTGGATATACACGTCGTAAGTTCTGCGTCGGTATGCATACCTTGGTTTCAGTCATGCGTGTAGTGGAGACGCGCGCGAGTACCGTGAATATAGCCGAGTGATTGAGTGAGAGCGAGCGTGTGCACATCCCTTGATGCTATGTGGTTGTTGCATTGGAAGTGCGTGTTTGTAGCAGGTGTGTGAAGTTACGCTCGTGCACAGCTGAGTCCTCTTGAGTTGCTGCATTGTATAGTTATCAGGGCTGTAGTATATTCGTAGCATGTGCTGTTTAATTGATGACATACCACCAGAATGTGAAGAAACAGTTGTCTTCAGTCCAAGGCATGTGTACCTACTAGCCGTTGTGACTTTTCTTCACATCGTCATCCTTTGCAGGGCGCAGGCAAAGGGACCTCATCAGATTGCTGTCCTGCATGAACAAAGCCAGACCGACTAGAAGGTGGCAACCAACATGCAGCCGCAAGTTGATGCACGGATTGGTTGTGAAGAGAAGCAAACAACGTACATCTTTAACGAGAGTATTTGTACCGTCATGCGGCATACCGGCTTAGGACGTTGTTTGCAGTTATTGTAATAAGAGGTACTAGCAATATGTACAAAGCTGTACAAAATGGTGTAGTTGTGTAGAAGGTGATTATGTTTGCATGTTTGCACAAACCAGTTGTATGAAGTTGTTTCACTTTGCAGTGTGTAAGGAAGACTCAGTCAACACTCCCACCTCGGGCTTAAGCTGTTGCGGCCGATATCAATGATGTTCTGGCGGTTGCCCAACGCCATTAGGCACACTCTCGGCCTCCTTGTCACAGCTTCATGTCACTGGACAGCGCAGAATCTCATGGGCGTGTGCATGCGCGCAGGCAGAGAGAGAGAGAGAGANNNAGAGAGAGAGAGAGAGAGAGAGAGAGAGAGAGAGAGAGAGAGAGAGAGAGAGAGTTTCAATCACTACACGCACAAGGACACGCACATGTGCACACAGGCTGATAAGCGTTGAAGCAATGCATTGCTACCAGAGCTACAAGTTGGCACTGGTAGCTTAATACCTTGCAAAACGCCATCATCAATCACATGTTAGGTGGTTGTTGAACCATGCAGCAACTTGCTTGACGAGCACTTGGCAATCAAGCACATAGCCAGTACCAATCTATGCACTGTGCAGTCTTCATGCAAGTGAATTGAACAGCAACACGTTGTTTTCCGAATCAACAAGCGAGCAACCAATCAGCCGCACCACACAAAACCCACACCCGAAAACGTGCATGCATGCGCGTTTATGTATGCACACATGGACACGCATGCATGCCCACTCACACGCACTCCCACTTGCCAATACACGCACACGCACACGCACTCTATGACTCTTGCATTCTCCAAAGTGCAATCCCACATGCATTACACTTGGACAACGCCCCTATACTCCCTACACTCCCTATACTCCCCCGGCTGTTGGCTCTACGTGTACCAGTACCACACGCATCATGACCCCTCCCGCTCCCGCCGCGAGCATCACCCGTACACATGATACAAGCACAAATTCCAACCAAGCACATAACCCCAACACCCCATATCACCAAACGATTGTGCTTATCTCCTGCGCTTGCGCGTATGTTGTGTGTGTGCGCGCGTGTGCACGCGCACACATGAGTATGCACCTCCACTCCTTATGTGCCTGAGGGAGATGAGGACAGATGAAACATGCAACACACGCGCGCACGCGTGGGGGTGGCTTGACGAGCAAGTTGCTGCATGGTT
>RHPI01003488.1:448374-488668 GCA_009103225.1 Chlorokybus atmophyticus
ACCCCCCCTTTAACATAATGCACCCCCATAATTTATGAGGGTCAAATTATGTTGAGAGGCACTCCATTCCAAAAGGGGCATTATACTAAATCAAGATGACGTTGATCATATTTGATTAAATCCAATATAATGCAAAATGATATGTGACACAACGGTAACTTATATGTAACTCATAGCAATTCATATGTAACCCCATAAAAGGGCGGGCACTGTATACGAGAAGGGGGTATAGTACAATCCAACAGTGTGCCCTTTTTGAACAGTAAGAGGGGTGAATGTAATAGGGTAAACGGTGAGATTTTAACGAGGGGTGAACTGACATACGTATACTACCTTGAGCTGCTTGAAGAGCTGCATTATTTTATAATCCCCCCGAGTAAAGATAAAAATCGCATATTCTTATCACAATACCATGCGGTGTTTGTTATAGTAAGACTATAGTAAAATAAAACTTGATATTGTTAGGCGCCATATTCATGCTTATGTTAAAAGTATTTATTGCACATACATTGCGTTTTCATTACGAGTTAAAGTTCCCCGTGTTCTTGTACTTTATGTGGGTTTTTTAGAGGTGGGAATTTTCAACATGCACAGCCTCCCCTTTTATGTACACCCCCCCTCACCCCTAGTAGGGGGTTAGGTAGAGGGCCCCTACCCACCTTGGCTATAGTTCATATAACGGGCAAAAAAACCGTCCAATTGCCGCTTGCATGTCAAAACAGGCCCTAATGTGGAATTGTGAGTACCATATTGTAATAAACCGCAATCCCCAATAATAAATTAACGTCCCCTCTCAATGAACACAGTCTAGCCTGCTAAGAGACTTTGCCTCTAGAGAATAACCCCGCTAACATCATAGAAAATGAGATTACCAAACAGAATACAGGCAAGTAGTGGTGCATAAGAGAATATGCTTAATCCCGAAGAGCATAAATGTTTTTCATGTAGTTTTTGCAAGTATTAATGAGCGATTCTTTAAAGGTCGTGGGAGTAGCGCGTAACGGGTGTAGCATAAGGCGTGATGAACAAGGCGTGATGGGTAAAGTGTGACGTGTTATTAGCGTGATGAGCGTAAGTGTTACGCTGGTTATGCGTGACACTTTACGCTTGTGACGTCACATGCGTAACACGTGACACGCATTTAACGTGATGGGCATGATAAAACCACGTTTCGAGCACATATTGCCTTTTTACGTTCAAGAGCATATTGCGCTCTTAGACGCCAAGAGCGCAACCCCCCCAAGAGCATGCGATCTTGGAAGAAAAACAATGTGCTCTTAAAGGGGTAGACTGTACCCCCCTTCATTATTTAAGAGGGGGGCTGTGATAAACAGGGGGCTCTGACCGGGTAAATACGGTACATCGATAAAGTCATGCTTCAAGTGCAGTGCAGTGCGTGCGTACACTGGGGGGCCAGATATTCCTATAGCAAAATTTGACCTAGACTCATGGGCCATAAGTTGTGACTGATGGGCAATAAGCTCAGAATTTGAATCCGCCGTCAAATCACCGTTACAATGTCTGCTGGCCGCGCCTCCACGCGTGCGTGAAATCTGGGCAAGACGAAACCCAAAATGTTTATAATTTGACCGGTATTTGTGCGCGCGAGCGGGCAACGGTTGTCCTCTGCTTACCAATGGTTTCGTAATCCTGGCCCCCCTTGCCGACGCTCATCTTCGACAGCGTGATCGCTCGGTTTTCTTATTAGTGAACAACGCAGGTGTCTGGTACATCTGCAGCCTCAATGTTACCGTATGTACCGTATGTGGCGAGCAAAGGGTAGGAGACTTGACCCTAGTCTAAACGTGCCTAACATCGGCGGTTTAAGGTTTGGCTGATGAGGGCTTTCAGCTGAGTTGTTTTTGAGCAATGATGAAGGGGGTGCCATCTCCTTGATGTTTTAAAGGCAGTACTCCATCCAGCCCCCCTCGTCTAGGAAGGGGAGATGCTTCTCGCTCACCCACATTGTGGGATCCCAGTCCCACTTGGCAAGTAACTCAAGGGCCTCTTGTCTTGTCTTTTGTCTTTACTCAGCAGCCAGGTGAGCCCCTTGTTGCTGTTGCCTCTGCTGCCTTGCTGCTGCCTCAGCTGCCCTTGCTGCCTTCCTAGCTTCCTTGTTGGCTTGCTGTTCAGCTTGCTTGCGTGCATGTTTTTCCCTCCTGGCAGCTGCTGTTTCAGCCTATTCTGCAGCCATCTTTGCCCGTGCACGTGCTGCTGCTGCACGTGCTTGCTTTCTCTCTGGCACTGCTTCTTTCTCCTTGCTCCTTTGTTCTTCTATCTCATACTACATGTCCCTCACACCTTATGATGTGAGCCATTCCGCAGTTTGGGGCCGCACCCCAACCTATTCTTTGGCTGCGGTGGGACGCTGGCATCACTCTTGGCTGGGCTGCCTCCTCATGCACATGCTCCTCAGGCTCATCCACAGCGACCTCCACAACCTCCATCAACACGTCCAGCAGTCCTTTCGGGAGCTCCGGAGGAAGGTACTTGTCTACAGCAAAATCCTCCCATCGACTGATTCCTGCATGCACACAGGTGAGACATACTCATGCATGAGCATGCATGTGTCTACTATTGCATGCACAGTAGCTTACCGCAAGCCCTGAACCCTGACAGTATGTTGGGGGCGCTCAATCCAGCATAGAAGCATGGCACCAACATCCTCAAAAAATCTTCATTAAGAAGCCCTCTCACATGCCTATGTATGTGAATCCATGCAGCGTACTCCTTCTTATACTGTGCTTTGAAGGAGCTGAAATAGGAGACATCTAGCACCTACAGCATGTGTATTGTGTGCGGAGGGAGGACGAGGATCTCCAACCCCATGGCTTTGCATTTGTCTATTGTCGCCACGTTGTAGCGACTAACATGCCCATTGCAGATGAGCAAGGCAGGTTGCCGGGGCTGATTCCCCCAGTCATGTGCAACGCCAGGCGGTCTATTCAGGTTGCAAAGTGCTCGGTTGTCATCCATGCATTTTCCTGGCAGCTGAGTTGTGCACCAGGGATGGGAATTGCATCAGATTACTCTGGGTAGAGGTGCTTGCCAGCAAGGATTGCAGTGGGGGGATGGCGTAGCCAGAGCCTGTTGCTGCTGCCATGACGGTAATATGCTGCCTTGCACCTGTGGTTGCCAACTGTGCATACTAAAAACCTCTGCAAACAAAGGTATGTGTCACTCTCAGCTCAGCAACCAGCATTTGCATGCGAACATAATAACATTTGCTCAACTCTTACCTCATCACAATCACTGATCTGTTCCTCATTGTGCTGTCTGGTGCAATGCCTATTTTGTCACAGGAGATCAGCCTCTCTGGCCCTATGCCGAGCTCAGCAACCACCTCCTTCAACCTGTTGAAATAATCTTTGACAAGCCATCTTCGGAAGCTTGTTCTTCGACTGGCATCCACTGGCTCAGCCTTACGCTTCGTGAGGTTGTGACTCTTCAAGAACAGCCTCACCCACTTCTCTCCAGGTATTCCCTCTTTAAATTTTGCTCTTCTCTTGTCATCACGGAGCAGTTTGGCAACATGGAGAGCAATATCATCATGTGTCATTGCTTGTCCAATGTCATTTTGCCAAGTCAGTAATGCAACTGACTGCCTCTCCTCCTCTTGAGTTAGAACAGAAGGCCTGCCTGCACCCCTGCAGCAAAGGACATAAGAAAACTCTGAACAATGCACCGCACTGTGTGTTTGCTGTAACTCTACTAACTCTACTACCTTGTACTCGTTCAGGTGCTTAGGGTTGGCCATGTAGTCCTTCATGGGGGACTCCGATAAGCAAAGGTCTCTGGCAGCCTCAGCAGCATTCATACACCCTGCCTTAATGGCAACCATGGCCTCTTGTACCTTGGGGAAGAGCAGCTGCCTGTCCTTCTTCTTCATGTAGGGGCCCCTCTTGCCTTTGTTCAGCTCAGCCTTCTCGCGCAGCTGAACTTGCTTGTTGGTGACACGTTTTGCATGTGTAGCTGCACCCCTCCTCACCTGCAGCAGAGTGACTCTGGTCGGGCACAATGACATGCTGGCAGTTCTCACAACACATGGGCGATGATGAACACTGAGCCCAACAATCGCATAGCATAGCATAGGAACTAGTAGATTACTTAAGTAGGCATATGAACTTTGCTTGGTTGAAATGCACATCTCTCTCTCTCTCTCACCAACCCGTGTATGCTGCAACTTGTATGTGCACAACCCACCACACTCAGTGCTATGCTGCTCTGCAACTCTGATGCTAACCCACACAAACAGCACAACAACACAACACACGGTGGCGCCAAGCTACCACAACCTCTACCTTAATGTTATCCGAGATTAGCTTACGCAAGGGGGTGCACTCTAATTTTTTGAATTCTGACTCAAACTAGCTGGGAATTTGCAGCAAGTAGCCTTTGATATCAACTTGAAGAATGCACCAAACCTCGTGCCAAAATATAACTCAGTTTAAAAGATACAGCCATATATAGGTCTTAAACCCATTACGGCGTTACGCTTAAGGGGTGGCATTAGCTTTTGCATTTGTGATTCATATGATGTAAAACCTGGTAAGAAGTTGCATTGTTACTAAAACGTTGCAACAAAACACCTAGCAAAAGACATTGTACTGCAAAAGCTATTCCAGTTAGAGCTTGTATAGGGACACTTTACTTGAACTATAAAATCTCAAATATTCAAATCTCCCGCTACATTGCTCCAAACGGGGTGCCATTTGAATTGGATGGTGCCCACCACTGTACTTACGGTTGCTAAAGCCCCACCGCCATCCAACCACATTGCGCCTCCCACAGCCCAAAAACCGCCTACGCCGAAATAAGGTATGACGCCGAAATTAGGCAGGTTTACTAAACCTAGTACTCTAACGGTAGTTCACGGAGTCCGCATACAATGTGACTGGAAATATGAAGAGCGCGACGCAGACAATAGCACGGCACCGATCAGTTTCCAGTTCAATTGAACTACGAGGGACCATCGGTCTCGCTTAGCTTTCGCTTTGAATGCAAACCGCCGAGTCAACGGTGCTATTGTCATCGCTGCTTTGCTCTTCGGCGCCGTAGCCCCGTCAGGGTCCCTGCACAGCAACTGCATTTGGAGTTGTTCCGCACAAAATCAGAATACCAGTTGCACTCTATTAGCGACAACGGATCGGGTATTAATGCTAAAAGTTTTAGGGCGGCTCTTAAACCTGGTTTTAAACTTTAAAACTGGTCGGGCCTTAAAACGCAAATGACCCGAATATTTTAGGATCGAAATGTTACGAGCGGCGGGGAGCGACGACTCACGATCGGCTCCCCGCCAGATAGAAGGCAACACGTGTCCAGATTGTGGGGGCGGCGGGGTGGGCGGCGGCGGGGTGAATCAAGCGATTATATGTTCAAAGGGGTATAATAAACATGTGTGTAATAAACAAGATACTGCTCGCTATCCATCAAAGGTGGGGGCACACGGGAGGGAGCAACATGCCGCAGGGGAACTGCATGTTGTCGCTGTCAGCGTGTGCAAGCACAGTTGTCGACTTGACTCAAAGGGATTGTGCACTTGGCCGCACTCTGCAAGTTGGTCAGTGCGGACAAGTGCACAGTCTTGTCAAGTCTTTTCGCATTTATTCACACCAATTGTCAACTTGTTCGCACTCTGCAAGTTGCAGAGTGCGGACAAGTCTTGTCATTCCTGTCGCAACTAACTACACAAACTGTGCTTGTCCGCACTCCGCAACTTGCAGAGTCCGGACAAGTATTGTCAAAACTGTTGTAGTTGCACACACCAACTATGCTTGTCCGCACTCTTAAGTTGCACAAGAAACCATGTCTTGTCACCGTGCATGTCTTCTCAACTTGATAGCTCTATGACATTAACGATGCCTTGTGTTGCAGAGAGGTCTACAAGTGTTATAAGATGATGCTTTTCTCCTGGGTCTGCTAGTAGTAGTCTTCTTGCACTTTGCACGGCAATGGCAGCGAATGCAACGTAGATGGTGGCAATTGCTGCTTCAACACAGGCAGCACCTCGGGTTGTACTTACGCTCTCAACGAGGTCGGTTGCTATTGCTAGACAGGGCAAGGCAAACATTGTTTCGACTAAGGCCGGCTAGATATATGAGAAAACAGACTTGCATTACGGCATTTATGGCAGGTAGTTGGCCAGATCAGTTTTGGCGTCATCACTGGCGTATGTGTCGTGCAAGTTTCTTGCGGTTGTGTAACTTGCTCGAGCCCATCATACGGTTAGACACTGCAGCAGGCAACACAGTCCCATTTGAGATGAGAGTTATGATAGTAATGCATCGCCTGGCATATGGCAGTGACTACCACACACTGTCATTGACATATGCGGTTGGTGTACAAACAGTTGCAGATAATGTTAGGGAGACGTTTGCGTACCTCAGATCTTTGGGGCAGGAAGTTTATGAAATGGCCTATCAGAGACAGGTTGGTTCGTGTGATGACTTAGTTTTAGCTGCAAAAGGGCATGATTGGGTGCTACGGAGCCATTGATGGCATACACATACCTATGTGTAAACCATGCAACGAGCAATGCGCGTAGTAGTACAATCGGACGTGTTACTACAGTGTCGTCATACAGGTATCGACAAGCTCGACTCCATTGTGTCCACCACCGTTCTGATCTTACGTGCACGTGCTCAACAGGCTGTCTGCGATCTGACCGCACGCTTCCAAGACTTGCAACTTGGCTTTCCTGGTTCTGTGCATAAAGCACGTGTGTTTCGCCGCTCATCTCTGTGGGAAAGAATTGATGGTGGAGAGATCTTGACAAATCCTATAATGACGTTACCCATGGGTGAGTACTACTAGTTCTCATGTTGTCACATGAGCATTAACTGTTGCCACGCATGGTAGGTGATGAGATCTGTCCATACCTGCTTGGAGATGCTGCTACCCAGCATCGCAGCACTTGGTAGTTCCATACCCCGGTCCACGCGACGACTCACGCATGCCCCAGTTCAAGCGTGACTTCAACTTCAAGCTTTCAAGTTCACGTATTATCTTTGAGCACGCATTCGGCAAGCCTCTAACATGCGTTGTAATAACGACACTTGCGCACGCACTCGAGGCAATGCGCACACGTGCGCGTGCCGGTGCAGCCCGCGAGGGCTGCGCCAGCACTCGCACGTGTGCGCATGCACAACTTAGACGCAGCACATTGATGCATAATAAACATGGTGTGCAGGTGTGTTGAAGACACGTTGGCGTATACTCATGGCGCCACAAGGTGTTGCGCTGGACTTTCTATGCGACATCATCATCTCGGCTGTAGTGTAGCGTGCCGGTGCAGCCCGCGAGGGCTGCGTCAGCACTCGCACGTGTGCGCATGCACAACTTAGACGCAGCACATTGATGCATAATAAACATGGTGTGCAGGTGTGTTGAAGACACGTTGGCGTATACTCATGGCGCCACAAGGTGTTGCGCTGGACTTTCTATGCGACACCATCATCTCGGCTGTAGTGCTTCACAACTTCCTGCTGGACTGCACTAAGGAGGACCCAGAGATCTTACTGCAAGCACGACAACCTGAGCGTCTGAATGAAGATAACATACAACCAAATGACCAGGGCCTATGGCCTCACAACAATGCCAACTACGTGCGCGACTTGCTCGCTAAGATATTTGCAAGAGGTTGATACAATGTTGGTAGCTTTAGCTGAGCAAAACGCACTTGGTTGTGCTTGCCATAATGCTCACATCTACAGAGAGAGCCGCATGTGCATGTTGCACACATGTTGGACATGAAACTATCATACTTCAAGTTGCTATGAAGCTTGCAAGGGCTGCCGCCACTTTGTCAAATGCTGACACAAATGCCTGACAGTCAGCAGACCAACGCTACTGTGGCCTTGCTACTCTGAGCGGTCAACTCCGCAAGTAGTAAGCGACCCAACTCCTGGTCCTCACGTACGAGGTCAATGAAGTTGTCAGCGTTAGGAGCTGCCTTTTTTTGCGCTTCTTCTTGCTGCCAGATGCTGTTGTCACACCTTCACTGTGCGCGTCTTATGAGCCCGAGTCTCATGGAGCTGCAGGATCAGCCGCATGACTATCACCGCGAACCGACACCATGGCTTCATAAAGCTGCGGCACACGCTCACACTCAGCACCTGTTCCCCTCATGACATGCACTTGTTGCAATCAGAGCTCACCTCAAGGTCGCTCAAGAGCAAGTGCTTCTGCCACCTACAGCCCTCCTTCATCTCAGCTGTGCACTCAAAATAGCTGGCTTTGTTGCTCTCGCGCACGTAACCACGTAGCGTCATGTACTGTGCACGCAATTGCTGCCATCTGCAAGCAAAGCACGAATTAGACTTGCGTGCGGAGCCAAGTGCAGCTCTACAAGTGTTGTCCTCACTTTTGCTTGCAGGACTCCGCGTTGCAGGCCCAGCTAACTAGTTCAGGTACATCACCCTCACAGCACTTCACCACCTCCTTCCAGCGAGTCTGAGAAGACTTGGTTTTTGCGAGTGCACCATCCGCTTTGATGGCCTGGTCCATGTCATACCAACCACGCACAAGACTCATGATCTCATCAACTGTTCAATCAGATTCACGGGCACGCTTGGTTTGGCTAGGGGCAGCGCCAGGCTGTTTTTGGGCGACCTACACACCGTCATGTGAGCCACGACACTGCGCAGCACAGTCACCATCGGCTAGCGTGCATCAACACACGCACCTCTTTTCGGTGGTGCTTTAGGTTGCTGGTTGCCAGCAGCTGATGATGTTGCTGGTTGAGGAGTTGTTTGAGGTTGAACGGACGGGTAGGCCCCATCTGCTGACTGTGTTTGCTGACTGTCAAACCCAGCACCTCCGCCTGGCACTTGTGTAGACGCAGTTGGATGTGTAGGCTGAGTTGTTTGTGTTGGCTGAGCTGATTGGTCGACGTTGGGCGTGCTGGTGCTGGCCTGGTGCATGCGCCTCAGCCATGCCTACCCATCAACAACAACATCTGTCAACAAGTACAACAACAACTACTGCATGACAATGCACACATAAGCTGCGTGTTTAGGACTGAACAGACGCTGACGACAATGCAAGCAGCACCTGAGTGCTTACAAGCATGCACACTTGGTGACAACTATGCAAGCACCAAATGCGTGCACATGCATGCACACTCGGACATGCCTATGCACACATCAACTGCGTGCTTGGGACTGAACAGACACTGACGACAATGCAAGCTGCACCTGCGTGCTTACAAGCATACACACTTGGTGACAACTATGCAAGCACCAAATGCGTGCACATGCATGCACACTCGGACATGCCTGTGCACACATCAACTGCGTGCTTAGGACTGAACAGACACTGGCGACAATGCAAGCAGCACCTGCGTGCTTATAAGCATGCACACTTGGTGACAACTATGCAAGCACTAGATGCATGCACATGCATGCACACTCGGACATGCCTGTGCACACATCAACTGCGTGCTTGGGACTGAACAGAAACTGACGACAATGCAAGCAGCTACTGCGTGCACAGGCATGCACATGCGGACATGACAATGCAAGCTGCAGCTGCGTGCACAGGCATGCAGCATGCGTTGTTCACAATGCATGCAAAACACACGTGCTTGAGCATGCACAAGGAATTTACCTGCGTGGCAAAAGAAGGCGCTGCATAGGAAGTGTATGGCACGGATGGAGCATATCCGCCCAAGCCGTTGGGTGCTCGTGGCTGCTGCCAAAAACCAGCCCCTGGTCAAACACCAGCCTGCGGCATCTGAAAGGGCGCCTGCCACCCCATCCCACCACCGCCACCATCCCCGCCGCCGCCGCCGCCGCCGTCACCCACACCCTCCATGCGCCCGCCGCCTACAACCATGACGGCGCTGAAGGAGTGTCATGCAACAGTGGCGAAAGGCGGGAAGTCATGAATTGCGCGCGAAACCCTTATAATGATTTGTCCCCCCCCTAATTGTGCCTTTGAGGAGTGTTACGAAAATGGTACGAGGTTTCACTACCGCTCTCTAAAACCGACCCAACCCTAAAACCGCGGTGCGTTCGCGTTTTAGGGCCAGACGAGGTTTTACACGAGCCGAGGGCCCTGAAACTCGGGCCCTAAAACGTTGGTCCGTTGTGGCGCTATATCTACCAGTCTCGTCTTGTGACTGAAAGCTTCGCAGGACAGATTGAGGGTCCCTCATGTCGGAAGTATTAGTATGGTTCCCTTGCTGATTGACAACATTCGAGTGAATGTTTGGGGCTTGTCACGCTGAAGCCTTGTGAGCATAGGGCGCCGCCTGTCGTAAGCCTCATCAGCACCGGGGGGACGAGCTTCGACGATAGGAAACATTGGTAGGGTTCGTACAGAGTATCGGTCACCCAGTCAGGTTAAGGACGCACGAGTACTGTGGGTGATCACCCAAACAGGGGTTTGACGTCAATAGGCAGAATGACTGCAGAGTTGTTAAGTCTTCATGCCTCACTGGACACTGCAAGACCACCGGACACGACTGACTGCGTCCGAGCCAACGAAATTCAAAGCGGCGAAGGCACGGTTATACCGTTGGTGCGCGCGGTGCCTTTCGCGTAGGATTTCATGTCATGAGCCACCAGCCTGCTGGCGGCCATAGCCTTCCTGCCTGTGCGCCTTTTCTCTTGGCGCTTGGCCCCAAAACAAAAGCACAAGAGAGTTTGAGGGCAACGTTAACGCCCCCCTCGGGACCAGCGCCGGGGCGGCGGTGTGGGCGGGGGGGCATCAGCGAGGGCTGCGGTTTGTGTCGTAGATTGGCAGCGTCCAGCTGCTGCTGATTGAGTATTTGGCGGGGTGGGAGTCTTGGGGCGCGTTCTTCTCTTGTGCGTGGACCATGGAGTCTGTGCCGCAGACGCCAGGCGGAGCAAGCGACTGGGCGGACGACGAGACGGACGCCGGAGGCCTTGACCGCGCTGCCCTTACAGTGGCCTGGGAACAGGTAGGCGCTTTCGTCGCCGAGGAATTCAGCCAGGCCATTGTCCGCGTCTTCAAGCGCCTCGGCGTCCACCTGCCTGCGCCCGTCCTGCCCGTCCCTCTGCCCAAGGCTTCAGACGAAACAGGTCAACAGCAAACCAGCAATACCTTGTTACCCACTCTTGCACCCTGCTTGGCATGAGCATGGCAACCTGGTTGTTCCTGGTGGGGTTTACTGGTTGATGTAACAGAAAGCCTGCTGGCATAAACTTGTGATTTTGGCTGTACTTACAACCAAAGCCACATCATTCTAGGTATTGAATTTGTGAGTTTAAGCCCCTCTTCTAGAAGCAGCATGCCTACACACTGCCCTTCACGACGTTGCCTCCTTTCTCACGGCTTGTCAGGCAGTAGCACTTACCGACAATGAGTTTCATTGTCACCTTGATGACTACTCATTTTGTGTGTCAGTACTTCTTGCTGCCCTTTGCTTATGCAAGGTGTGCATGACCTTCAGTATTGAATTGCACAAAAGGGGCAGCATGCATGCCAACTTTGATGTAACTGTATATGCAAAGTAGCAGGGCTTGCAGACTGGCAGACTGGCAGTCTGTATGGCTGTTCCGTTGTGCATGCTGGCGGTCACTTCGTTGCGTGTGGTGTAACTAACTGCTCAGCAGCAGCGTGCCAATGTTGCTATGTATGTGTATGTGCTTCGTTGACACCTGCAGGGTTTGCGCGTGTTTTCTTGCTGTTGGGGTGAGTGGGTCGCTCACTCAGCGTTGATTCACAGAGGATGAAGAAAAGAAAGTCAAAAGGGGCAGAGGCCGGCAACCCACGCGCCAGAAGAGGCCGAAGAAGCTTGATGCCGATGGCAATGTCATTGTCAGGCCGCCTTCCCTCTACAACAAGTTTGTGGCAAAGCACGTCCAGCAAGTGCGTGAGGCCGCCCCCAGTCTCCCCATGCCGGACGTCATGAAGGCCATCAGCAAGCTCTGGAAGGGCCACAAGTTGGACGGAGATGATCTGCTGATGCCCGCCAGTGAGGTCCTTGCTGCAGTTGAGGTGAGCAACTCATGTGTCACGTTGCTCACCCATTGCCTTTGCTGGCTTTCACACTGGGTTGCAAATTGCTTGCTAGTCCATTGCGTATTGCACCAGCTGCAAGCGAGTGAAGTTATTGCGTGTTGTACACAGGAGCTGGTGGAGTCGCGGGCGAGAGACATCGCTGAGGGCAGAGTCCAACTGCCCAAGCCAAAGGCTCCCAAGGGCACGCGGAAGCGCAAGGGCGGTCAAGACGGAGAGGCGTCTGTTCCTGCCACGCCCGGGCCTCCCGAGGCTGATGAAGAGATAGAGGAGGAGGACACTGAGCCCGAATCACCTGCACCCGTGAAGAATAAGGCCAATGCTGCTGCTGCTGCTGCGGCGGTGGTGGCGGCTAAGGGCCAAACCAGCAAGCAAGGTGCTCGGAGAAAGCCTATTCCCAATAAAGTGCAACAACAGGAGTCCTCGGACGAGTCTGAGGAGGAGGAGGAGACGCCGAGACCGCCATTGCGGCCTCAGCCAGCATCCGTGCCAGAGCTGGACTCTGATGGCGCTGAACAGGGTGTAGAGGTAGCGGTTGCCGCGGCTGTCGCGGCTGCGGAAAGAGAGAGGTTGAGGAGGAAGAACAGGAACAAAAAGAAGAAGCAGAAGCAAAGGCAGGGTAAGCAGGTGGTTGGCAGGTCAACTCCCGGAGATGGTGATGAAGATGAGGACGAAGACGCGGAAGAGTCGCCGATACTCAAGCCAAGGAAGCAAAACAAGAAGCAGCGCCATGTTCTGCACTCTGACTGATGGCCTGCGCAACTGAGGCATGTACCTCCTGAAGTCGCACAATGAAACACGTGCTGGTGCGACCAACATAATCCTGTAATCTACCTTTTGTGCCTGATACTGGCCCGTGCGTGCTTGTGTATAGAGTGAGGCCCATTGTAGTAGGTGGGCTTATACAGCTGATGTACAGAGTGAGCTGGCTGTGCATGTTCGGAGTGATGGCTGTACTTTGTAGTTGTAAGGACATATATGTTCTGGACGGCAGACAGAGCCTTTTCACCTCCCTTTGGCTTTATTCAACAGGTTTTGTATCTATCGCTTGAAGCCTTGTGCAAACAGGGTCAGTCACATCACTGTTTCACTGCTGCATGCAGAAGCGTGCCTTTGTATCCACAGGATGATGGGTTTTGACAAGTAGTCTGCTAGGGTGCATCACCTATCCAGGGCGATGGCACCTGGGAAGGTGATGCTCCCCAGCTGACTTCTGCATTGTCCATTTGGTACAAGATCCGCTGAGACCGACAGACCCTATGAACTGGTGGGCTATCGCCGACAGCCCACCAGTTCATAGTGTTGCAAAATAACGTGACAGCTTGATGCTTTGCGTGGAGTTACAACTTCGACCATACAGCAACCTATGCATGCGAAGGCTGTGCACGCATTTCTCAGCCAATGACCATGGCTAGCTGCATACGTTAAGGTGGCTGGCGGAGTAGCCCAATGAAGGCCAGCATTGCACTGCACCCATGGCCACAGACACAGCAGTCCTCCATTCGCTCCCCTCTCAGCGTGCTGCATACAGTTTCCTATGCGCCTGTCCCCAAAACAAAGCCATGGCAGCCTCCGAGCCACTGAAATTGCATTGTGCACTTGGTTTGAATGCTCTTGAAGTGACAGGTAGCCCTTGTTGACTGCCCGATGCTGCCAACCCTTATTCCTCAAGCCAGATTTTAGGAGACTCCCAGCTTTAATACTTGACCACTTGCAACTGGCTGTCCAACTGCAACGGTCCAGTCAGCCACAGGCACCAGCCCAACTAGCACACTTCCCGCAGTACCACTAACTGAACCAGGTGTATGGGCAGTAACAGCACTGTCCAATAAATTCACAACAACTACAAAACCGTCTAATCTACAGAAAAAACTCGACTACTCAAGGGGTGGGGCAGAAACTGGACAACTGTGTTAAGAAGACAGGTGGGCTTTTATGTACACATGCGCGCTGCCCGCTCACGCATTGTGTGGGAGCAATCGTCATCGGTCGCGTGCGTTGGGCGTGCTGACGTTGGAGTGGAATACGAAGCTTGGGTAGTCTGACGTGAGGTTGTGCAGCATGGGTATGGTCATGTTGGCGATGATGGCCGGGTTCTTGCGCACGAGGTCTCTCCACTCCTCGCGCGTGAAGTGGTCTCTGTGCGCCTCGGGCAGGTTCTGGAATGTCTCATCGATGAGATCAGCGAGGGCCTCAGGCGGGATGTCGAGGTCGGGGTTCTCGCGCAAGAAGGCGAGGAGGAGCGTCTCCACCTCCTCGCGCTCGATGACGCCATTGGACTTGATGTCGTATATGCGGAAGGCGAAGTCGGCCTTGGCGGTCCACTCCGCGCGCGGGTGGAAGACGGATAGAGCGCGCACGAACTCACCGAATTCGATCACGTCGTTGCGCTTGGCGTCGAAGATGTCGAACACGCGGTCCGCAAACACGCTGCGCTTGCCCGCGCTGTTGAACAGAGCCAAAGCGAACTCGTCGCGGTGGATCAGACCGTCCTGATGAACGCTGTTGCTGACGCTGTTGAAAAGCTCGCGCAGAGCCTCCACCTCGTTCACAGTGACTGCCAACACACCAACTCACTCATACAGTTTGACAAGTGCACATGCACGCATGCACGCCAACAGCAACGATGAATAGCAGCAAGCTAGTAAGCCAACCTCGCCCTGTGATCACAAATGCTTGTAGTGTGGGTAGCGCATGGAACCCAAATGCACTGACTGCAAACATGCATGTAATGACTGGAAGAGCTTGTAGCTACATTTTGAACCAGGATATCTCATGCACGTAACGCTCAGCAGCCTTGAAATTGCAACCGATGAAAGATGATGGTGATAAGAACATGCTGCACTGCAAGGGTGTGAAGTTGACAAGGCACGGCAGAAGCTTACAGACTGTCGCTTTTGCCAGAGTGTTGACGTCGTCGTCGTCGTCGTAATCGCCACCCGCGGGGGCCCTCCGCCTCGACGCGCACGCGCCCATCCGACGACGACGCAGGAGGTGACGGCAAACCTCCCACCGGACCACCCTCAAACCACAGTGGTACGGTATGCAGTCAACGGGTACAGCCAGATTTGCACTGCGTCCGCCTCCATCATCGCATGTGCCTCTCACGATCAACCTTCCACCCTCTAATCCTCCTCCTCCTCCTCCTCCTCCTTCTCGTCCTCCGCCTCCGCCTGTCCCACGCGTCGTCGATCCACGCAGCCGTGCAACGCGCGCCTGCCTGTGACGACCATCCTGCCTTGGGGAGGCACCAACCGGGCCAGCTGGCGGATATCGAGCGCCTCTAGCATTGGAGACTGAGTGGTTGGTGTTTACGAGTCACGCGTCACGTCTGCACTCGAGCGTGACGGTCGGTCACGTGACCTGCTTTTAGGCTGCTTGGGGCTTGTCGTTCTTGTCCTCCTGCTCCGCGTCCTCTTCCCTCAGGGTGTGGGCGACGGTGGCACCCAGCGATCCGCCCCCAGCGGTGGCGGTAGTGGTCGAACCCTCTATCAGGGGGCGATACTCCAGCCTCCAAAGATGTGGATGACACTGTGTGCCACACAGCGGTTCCAGTGCGGAGGATGAAGGCGCTTTGATCGCACAGACAGCCGGAGTGACTTGATTCAGTGGTTGGGTGTGAGAGTGGAGAGAAAGCGCCAGCATAGTTTGTGTGTAAGGAGTGGCTGGGGCAAAGGCCTGGCGGGGCTTGAGGGCACAGAGCAAACAACCACAGTCCGGGCAAGATGGGTAGCAAGGGAGGCGGCGGTGAGGGGGGCGTGCTGGACGAGCTGGAAGAGAAGTGCAACAACATCTACCAAGAACTCACGTGAGTCATCCCTACCTGCCTATCTTGACTGTCACATGGCGATGATGCGTACGAGTCTAGGAAACATGTTGACACTGTGCTGATATGGTTGCATCCTTGCAATCCTTGCGCACTCCTGTTGTATGGGCTTGTGGGCGAGCATAACAGTTATTATGGTAATGATGACAGTTGCTATTCTAGCAGCGTAGCAGCAGTGTCAAGTAACACCACGAGTATCAGTGTGTCCGCACACGCATAGCAACACACCCAAGCATGTTGTCACGAGACAGTGAAAGAATATCATACCACATCCCGCAGGACGACATTTGAGCGCATTGCCAAGGCGAAGGATCAGAACAAAGCGTCGGCATTGCTGAAGGGCGCGACGTCTAAGATGCACGAGGCGAAGCGTCTCATCAAGGAGTTTGAGGCTGAGGCGCGCGCTCAGGGTCTTGCGGCATCTGTGCTTAACCAACGCAAGAACGCTCTTGTTCGCGAGCTCAACGCCTTTGTTGCCAAGAAGAAGGAGTTTGCCGACCGCGAGAAGCTCGTCATGATGCCCAACGGTAGCAATGGGGCCGATGGTGCATCCCCGTCATCATCTAATGCTAATGCGAACGCGGCCAAGACCATGAGCATGGAGGAGCTGATGCTGCACGGCAACAAGAAGATGGACGAGAGCGACGCCGCGCTGGAGCGGTCCAAAGCCGTCGTGGAGAACACCATGAAGGTGGGCGCGGCCACGGCCGAGACGCTCCAGGCTCAATCCAAGCAGATGGAGAGGGTATCCGACGACCTCGACGCCATACAGTTCTCGCTGAAGAAGTCCGCGGGGCTCATACGCGACATGACTAGACAGCTAGCCACCGACAGATGCATCGCACTCATGCTAGTCCTCGTCGTGTGCGCCGTCGTCGCGCTCATCGTCGTCAAGATCGTCAACCCGAAGAACAAGAACATAGCCAATCTACCGGGGATACGCTACGACCCATCACCGCCGCCGCCAGGAGGGCGCAGGCTACTGCTACAACTCATGGCCCCAGACGCCGATGATATGTGGTGATGTGTGTGGTGACTGATATAGACTTGCAACACAAAGTCTGGGCAAGGGGAATACAGCTGCAATGTATTGGGCTGTTGTTGTTGTTGTTGTTGTTGTTGTTGTTGTTGCTCTTGCTGTTGCTTGGTCATAGTCACGATAATGCCATGCGCACCATGTTTCCAATGAGCACCTCGGACCGACTGCGTTGCCGTGATGCACTGCTGTGTCATATGGGCAACCAGCACGTAGTGTCTTGACTGTGTGCAGTTCGTCTATGGCTAGCAGCTGCCGCAGGTGCCTTGTGCTGTTCTGCTGAACTGCGCATGACAAGAATGCTCATGTCAGCAGTGTTGTCGCGTGTATTGACAGGTAGCTTGTCATGTGGGGCCGACACCCGTAGGCGATGGTCGAGGGCATATGCATGCAAGCCACAATATTGCGCATGCACACTCGCGCAGATTAATTGCCTTGCTCTCAGTCATCATATGTTTGACAGCAGCGTGCATTACGTAATATACATGTCTCGCGCGTTCCATGGTCATCCCTTGGCCAACATATCAACTGTTCCAGCATGTCAGCAGGCACAGGTCAGTATCTGAGTCCCTTAGGTAGCAGCTTCACTGCATCATGGCTTATACTAGCTAGGTTGATGGATTGACTGCTGGCATTGTCCACATTTGATGGCTTGACTGGCTCTCTTAGTGTGCCATCATGTTATGAGTGTTGCTCCGATGCTCAAATGCGCAGGCCACCCCGTTTGCATCTGCACCAACAACGTGTTTGACACAAGTCTAAGCAGAGCGTATGCGCTCCCCGCCGCCGCTTTCAACCTCACACTCCAGCACCTTCGCAGCATTGGAGTCAAGCGAAACGATTGCACTTGTCTAGATGAGGCCGATATGCAGGCGTTACGAACTTGCAGCACATCGCACTTCTTGCAAGTAGTATTGCAGCAGTGCGACAGCAGAAAACAATTAAGCACCATTGTCAAGATGCATCCCCCACTCTCAAGCGCCCCGGGTCTGCATGAGGGAGGTGGGTGGGTGTGGGTGTGCATGCATTCACGTGCGCGCTGGTTGTGTGGTTGTGTGGGCGCGTGTGTATGCGCGAGCACCTGCCCGCGCGCACAAGCACATGCGCACAGGCACGCTTGTGTGCGTGTGTGTGCCCTCGTAGTATGCGCACACAAGTAAAGGGCCGTTATGAAAGGAGCGCTTGCGTGTGTCTGTGTGAGCAAGTAAGGGATGTTCTGAAGACAAGTACTTGTTTTTACGATGTGGAAGAGGTCAAGGGCCTTCCATTTGTCGCGGAAAAGGAGGTGAGATGCGCGTGTGCATTCAGCTCCAGCCAGGCCACGCAACAGCCATGAGACACACGCCGTCCTTACATTCGCCCCCGTCTGCTGCACATCACCATGATATCACAGTGTCGTTGTCGCAAACCCACATACTCACACTCACCAAGTCCACAACGCGGATGGTCTGCACATTGATCAAGTATGCAATGCGCTGGCTTAAATCAAGCCTCGTTCCACCAACACCGCGATACTCCTCAAACCTCACACTGAGCCAAGAACTTGTCACACATTCGCACATGCACGCACGCACGCATGCACGCCACATGCACATGCGTGCGCACACGCACGCACAAGGATAGTTATCATCATCAACATCATCATCACATGCCCTCACCTCAACAGGAAGGGTGACTCATGTTCCGTTCAGCATCCCTCCACAATCTCATTTCTCCCATACTGATGACCGCGAGCTCCCATGCGTTGTGCACCATGATGGCACCGGGCGTGTCGAAGAAGAAGCGCTCACGCCCGCCACTGTTGTTAGGCCAAGGCACCTGACTCGCACATGTGATGAGCCTCATGCATGAATGTGTGTACTTGTTGGTACACACGCACATGCACACGCACACGCACACGCGCACGCGCACGCGCACGCACACGCACACACCTTGCCAAGCGTGCAGGTTTCAGTGTCCCCGTCGAGGAGTGTCTCGAGTGTTGGCCACAACGAACTGGTCCTTGTACACGCTTATTTTAGTGATCTCGTAGCCGAAGTGGGAGAAGCATGCGTGCCCATTATGAGCTTCTTCACTAGCACGCGTGGTTGTGTGCGTGTGCGTGTGCGTGTGCGTGTGCGTGCACCTGCGTGCGTGCTCATATGTATTATAGTAAAACCACCGTAAGCACCGGCAATGCATCAGCGTACCTGCGAGTGCGTGATGTATGTAAATTCAAGCTGCCCCTTGTATCTCTGCCTCTTCACGCATGCCTCATACATATCCACGCTCCCACATAGCGAACCAACTCCCAACCGACTGCACGCACCAGACCCCAATGACTCTCTCTACACAAACATCCCCAAACCACACACGCGCACGTCCGCGCAGTGGCCAGCCAAACAACCTAGTATCCACGCATATGCATGCATGTGTATACACACACAAGCACGCGTGTGTGTGTGCGCACACACACGCACACGTACATATGGGTGTCTATGTGTATGCGCACGCACGCATACACACACGCGCGCGCACAGTGGCCACGCAAACCACCTGTTAACGCGCATGCTCGCTCTCCCGACACAACAACAGCACACACTCCCTCCCTCTCACCTCCCGTCCGGTTTCCACCCAATACAATTTCTCCTCCCACCGCTTGCGCCCCGGCTGCCACGCGAACAGGAGCGCGCCGCGCCAGGAACCGACCGCGACCACAAGGCCGGCGGAAGTGACCGAATGGAGTCGTGGATGGAGTCGGAGGTAGTGGTGTAGTCCAAGTGTTGGAAGACGGTGCCGTCACGATCGTAGAAGACGACCTGAGGAAATTTGTTGTTGTTGTTGTTGTTGTTGTTGTTGCTGTTGCGTGCGAGATGGTGCGTGCCACGTGTGCGCATGACGTGCTTGCATGCGCGGATGCACGCGCCGAGCTTGATGTGCTTGTGTGCTCGCGCACGTGGGTGTGCGTGTGTGCATGTGCACACTGGTCTGTTTGGTGTGCCTGCGCCCAGCAAGCACGCCATGTGTGCGTACCAAGCTCACCTTGCAGTCGTTGCCGGCGGCCACTATGTGTTCTCCCCATGCCAGTGCGTACAGCACACACAATGCGCAAAGAGGGTGAGTTGATAGTAAGCACAGCACGTAGGCGCTGCCAGGCATGACTACAGCACACGTATCTCGCTCACAAATACAGTCAAATCCTTAGTGCCTCAACATGGCATTGACATCGTCGGAGTGACATTGTTGGAGTGTGGATACGACTTGATTGCACTATACCATGGTGGGTGAACTTGGTCACCGCAGGGCCGGCCGCCCCGTCCTCGTAGAAAAAGCCGTGTGCATGCAACATCCACACCATCAGCGGCAATACGCACACACAAACATCAACACAAGCACCAACAGAAACGCACGCTCGCACGCAAACTGACGCATACTTCAAATACCCGTTACCGGTGTATTGATTCATTGATCCATTGACCCATATTGACCCATTGACAACATACCTGTGATGCATGAGGGTCTACGCCTTGCATATGTAGCTGTAACATTCCTGCTGAGCACCACACCACAACATAAACACCACAAAGCTTCATGGGTAATCTACAGATTCCTGCCGCGGTGGCCTTATGATACACTCAAGTCAAGCAGGCCTGCTACAGCCAGCCTTGCAGCTGCCACTCAACACAAACCCAACCTGTTGCTACCGTCAAAAGCACACACCGAGAGCGGCAACAACTTCCTTGCTGTACAAGATGACGTTCCATTACAGCAGCAAGCACATTGCATTGCTGGTGCTATGGGCCCCAAGACGTAGGTCTCAACTCTGTCACGGACGTGGTGGTGGCTGTGAATCACAGCCTGTGAGACATGCGCACCACTGTCTTGGCTCCAGTTGGGTGGTTAGTATGAAGCCTGACATGACGCCAGCTGTTGCAGAGGCGGCAGTGATCACACGGACGGTGGAGCCGCTGCCGACCACGCACACGTATGGCCACAAGGCTGCCAGCGCCAGTGTACGGCTGTCCTGTAGCACAACCGATTGTTGCGCGCGATACCTGGCGATGATGTCACCGCCGTGTGCATGCTTAGTGGTCTCTCAAACACGCACAGCCATGTGTGTTGGGAGCTCGCATAGATGATCAACCTTGGGTGCATGCGCATGACAGGCTGACCTGTTGATGGGGGATTGAGCTGCGGCACGGCGGCGCACACGTCGATGCTCGTTTGCCTTTCACAAGACGGCCCTGGTCTCTGGGCGCCGGACTTGATGCCCACAAACACCACTCCCTCATGCAGTACCAGATCAAACACCCTGAACGCAACCATGACACGCGTTACGCGTCAGCCAGCACCACATACACACTACAGTCATGGTATACAAGCTACGCACTCGAGGCTAGAGATGAAATTGCGTGCAACGAATGCAGGTGGCAAGTGAATGGCGTGCACATGCCGCTGAGTTGCCCTGTCCCACACATGCACCGTCTCGTCATCTATGCAGCCGTAAAGCGCGTGAGCCTCAATGGCTAGAAACTCGTAGAACTGCTCAGCGTTAGCGTGCAATACACGCTTGCTTGCAAGCACGTCCCAAACTGCGAGGGTGGCCTCGAAAGTGGGGGGTTCAAAAGGCCATTCAGACTGCCTGTCTAGTCTCTCTCTCTCTGTGGTGAGCGTTGTGCAGCACGAATGCTGACGGCAAACTCCGCAGTGTCGTTGTACAAACAAAAACAGAGTCTGTAGGCCTCGCTCTCCGGCTCTGGTTTCATTTGCCATCACTCCACGCAGCTGCCCGTCCCACACTCGCACCAAGAACGGCCATAAGCACACATCGACACGGCTGCCTGTGCTTATGGGAGGGAAGGGACAGTGTACCGTCCAAACCATGATTGCGCTGTGGCTGTCATGTTGGGTCATGATGTAGGTGTCATTCATCGCAACTCCATCAATCTTTAAAAGCTTTTTATTTGGCTGGGGCGGGCGAGACGCTGGCTGGACGGTATGTGCCAGAGGTGCATCGCAACGGTGCTATCGCCGGCGACCACGCGGTCTATATGCCCGCTCGTGAGCACGTTGCCGCAACCACCTCCCCCCGACAATACTTGAAGCTCTTGCAACCGGGCCACTCTCTACTTCCCACACATTGAGGTGCACGCCAAGATGAATGCATGTCGGATGCTCTTGTAGAAGCACCAGTTGCTCCTCGTGCAAATACGCCCCCACTACCCGATAACTCTCCTCATCTAAAGCGTAGATGAAAACATGTCACACGAAGAGTAAGCACACAAGCAGTATGCCTGCATGCAGTGCACCTTGCTCGTAAGATGACCATTCTGCAGTCGTAAAGCGACCTTGCCGCCAGCTGCAGCGGGCACATGCCGTCCTGTCGTGCGCATGTGCCCACATCTCGATGACGTAGTAGTGGTCGATCTTTCTTTGCCTACCATCCACGTTGGCATGCACCTGCCTGCGCAGAGTTGTTGGATTGCTGCTCTTGCTGGTGGTCTGTGCCTGCCTCTCCACCGCTGCTTCCTTCTTTGCGGCTTGTTTTTTTGTTCCCCTTTCTAGGCCGCTCCATTGCAATGCGTCGGTCTTACGAGCCTTGCACGCTGCTTCAATGCGGTCCTGCTGCACACATGCTACGACACCAAAGCAGCTGAGACACATGCATGCAATGCTGTTGTAAGGCGTGTTGGGGGGCGTGCCCAAAGAGACAAGCATCTCCTACAGCAGCAGCAGGGAAGCTTCCGGGACATTGCAGCGCCAACGACAGCTGGCCGTACGTTCAGCAAGGAGAGCGGTGCAAAGTACGCCCTGAGAAGCATCAAACCTTTTAGAGTGCTTGTCCAGGAAGCTCGCCTGCTGCTGCTGCTGTAGGTGATGCTTGCCTCTTTGGGCACGCCGCCCAGCGCGCCCTACAATGGACAAGCACTCCAAGAGGTTTAACGTCTGCGTCTGCGTCTGCGTCTGCGTCTGCGTCTGCGTCTGCGTCTGCGTCTGCGTCTGCGTCTGCGTCTGCGTCTGCGTCTGCGTCTGCGTCTGCGTCTGCGTCTGCGTCTGCGTCTGCGTCTGCGTCTGCGTCTGCGTCTGCGTCTGCGTCTGCGTCTGCGTCTGCGTCTGCGTCTGCGTCTGCGTCTGCGTCTGCGTCTGCGTCTGCGTCTGCGTCTGCGTCTGCGTCTGCGTCTGCGTCTGCGTCTGCGTCTGCGTCTGCGTCTGCGTCTGCGTCTGCGTCTGCGTCTGCGTCTGCGTCTGCGTCTGCGTCTGCGTCTGCGTCTGCGTCTGCGTCTGCGTCTGCGTCTGCGTCTGCGTCTGCGTCTGCGTCTGCGTCTGCGTCTGCGTCTGCGTCTGCGTCTGCGTCTGCGTCTGCGTCTGCGTCTGCGTCTGCGTCTGCGTCTGCGTCTGCGTCTGCGTCTGCGTCTGCGTCTGCGTCTGCGTCTGCGTCTGCGTCTGCGTCTGCGTCTGCGTCTGCGTCTGCGTCTGCGTCTGCGTCTGCGTCTGCGTCTGCGTCTGCGTCTGCGTCTGCGTCTGCGTCTGCGTCTGCGTCTGCGTCTGCGTCTGCGTCTGCGTCTGCGTCTGCGTCTGCGTCTGCGTNCATAACTATTTGTTCACTAATTATACCATCAATGATGATAAGGAAATGAAACAATTAGATACATTGATGACATATGTAATGCATGCTTCCAATCGTTTGCCATAATCCGTCTATATCGTCATGTGAACTCGTGTTATCAAAAGCATATGTAGTACCATCTACAGCGACTGTATTACCTGGTTGTTACATAAACGCATTGTATATATTGTTTAATGCATGAATTTATCAAATATGCACAATTGTATAATGACGCGTAATTGATACGTACTTATATTTATGTTACCATTAAAGTTTGCATTGTACTAAAATATAAAGGTACCCGTATTGCAAGGACTTGTAGTTCCCAACAGGAACTACAGTATCCATTGCATCTATGGTGATTTGTTGAAAGAGAGTCATTTTGAGAGACACAGACTCTGGTGCAGATGTCATGCGTGTGATTGGTGCAAAAAACGTACATGCTTGTTTCTCGCTTCCCGCGATATAACGCGAGAGTCTTCGTGGACGGCCGACGTCAGTAGTAACCACCGCCTCAGTGCCAGCGTCCTCCTCGTCCTCGGGGTCTTTGCCGTCGTTATCGTTGCCGATTCCCTCCACAGCACGCGCACAGCCATGGCGTCCACGACGGTAGGAGCGGCGGCTCTTGGATGGGTCAGCGCAGTGCGGGGAGGAGCGGCGCTGAAGCTCAAGTCTGCTGCTAAGGCCTCGCCCCTGCGGTCGGCTGGAAGGCGGCCGGTGCAGCCGGTCAGGGCCATCTTTGGCGGCAACAAGGACGATGGGGAGAAGAAGGGCGGAGGCTTGTTCGGCAACATGGGCAACCTCATGGAGTCGGGTGGGTCGGCGTGGCTTCTGTGTGCCGGTCACTTGCATGCAGCTCCCCACTTGCCGGCTAGGGTTTGTTCTCAGCAGCAGCGCTGGAGCTGTTCCGCGCACGTGTCGTGAGTGCGTCCTTGCACCAGCCGCTTTGTGTGTTGTCGCTTATTCAGTCGCAAACATGCCGGCAGTTTTCACATGCGCAGACATGCATGTGAGCAGCATAAGGGTCAGTGTTCGTCTTCGTTTGCAACCGTATTCTAGTAATCATTCGCCAAGCCTCTCATGCCTGTGTTGCTTACTACTACGAGTCTGCGTGTGACGAATTGGCCAACCGCAAACATGCCTTGGCATTCTGGTCGCCTGACTGATTTTGCTTCCTGCGAGGCTAGTTTAGACTCTGCCCAGCCTGCATGCTGAAGTAGCATTGTATACATGCCTGTATGCCTGTGAGGAAACTATTGTGCAGATTCCTGTCTACGTTGGACTAGTACGGCCGCAATTGCACTGGTCTATAGCAAGTACACCAGTATTAGTCTGCAAACACGCTGTTGCCGTAGACATGTTGACCAATTCGCCCTGTTGCTGTGCATGGACAGTCAAGAAGGCCCAGCAAGTCGTCCAGGTCGAGGCAGTCAAGGTTCAGAAGGAGCTGGCTGCCACCAACTTTGAGGGTTTCAGTGACAATGAGCTTGTCAAGGTGTGTGCATTGACACGTTTATGACTGCACCTGCGGGCAGTCTGTGTGCTCTTTTGGCGTCATGTATTGCGTGCTCAATAAGCAGTGTTGTCAAGGCAGTGGATGCTGACTATGTATAATTGGCAGGTTGTGCTGTCCGGCAACCAAGAGCCCAGGGGTGCGGAAGTCACTGAGGCTGCCATGGAATTGGGCGCAGAGGCCATGTCTAAAATGATCAACGAGGCATACACGGACGCCCATCAAAAATCAGTGCAGGTATAAATGTGTGCGGCATGTCATGCAGGCACATATGCCGTGTTGATGCAAGCCTACAGTGTGTCATAGGCTGCAGGGTATCATGTAGCGACTGTATTGTTGCACTGACTGAACGTTTTTGCCGTGCAGGCAATGGCAGAGCGGATGAAGGCATTGGCGACACAACTTGGCATTCCCAAGGGCATGGCCGGCATGTAATTGCAGCCATATCTGCCAGTTTTTGACTATTCGTGCGTCGGGAGAGCAATGCCTTCGCTTCCTCAAAGGCATGCTGCGAATCAGCATGTAATTGCAAGCCTGCATGTGAGACAGCACAGGCGGCCTTCTGGCATACAATGCTGCAGCAGTTGTCACAGACTTTTTGTTTGAGTGATGGGCCACCCGTTTGTTGATCGATATTAGTGTCAGCAGTTGTTTGCACACCTTCACCTGTGCTTGGTTCGCCTGTGCACACATGTAAACGAAGTGTTTGACCAGTTTGCGGTTGCTGCTGGCTGGTTGTGGGGTTTCCTGAAAGAAGCCAGCAGTGGCAGCTCTATAGCAAGCATTGGGCAGTGGTGTCCAACAATACTTGTCATTTTGTGCGTGCAGACTGGCTGGGGTTGGGTTTAGTGCAGGTTGTTGTCGTTTGTACAGTGTTGAGCGACTTGACAAGCTTTGTGCAGCTGCGCGCGCGCGCGCGACTCAGCTCAAGTAGCCTGTTACATAAGTATGGAGTATGTTTTGTTGAAGCAGATGCATGACCACTGTACGCGCCTGAGGCTCGAAAAGGTTGAACATAGCAAGCAAGCATAGCAATGCAGCACACAGTGGCGAGCATAGTACATAGCTGCACATAGGGTATAGCAATGAAAGGATAAACCAACAATAGCAGCAGCATTTGAAAAGGAAACAAGCTGCACATAGCATATACAAATCTGTTGTGCACACGGCCATGGGGTGAGGTTTGTGTTTGCAAATGCAGTACCCACAATAGGTTGGCAAGAACGGTAATTAGAGTAGCGCATGGCAAGTACCTATGTTCACGCACTGCTGAACGCTGCCAGGGTTATGGTTGTCGCTGTCCGACAAGCCTTCAAACGTCAGGCCCTTCACAGCATACGCCTGTTGCTAAAGGAGATTGGATTCCCCACTTGCACCATCCCTTGCTTGAATTGGGATTTTACCTCGACAAAAATCGGCCGTTGCTGTTCGAACTGCAAATCTGAAATGAGTCGTCAAAGCACAATTGCTTTCATGTTGTCTCTCAGCAAGCGCGATACGAAGACATGCAAATCCACATATACTCGCAAGTGAACATGTTACAGACTGCCATCTCTTCTTTGCAATTGAAAGCAGCTCTAAGGGTATGTGCTATGCTGTGGTGGAATAATAATTGTCTATTGCCATATTCAAACGGATGCCGCTGCAACGAGTAGGCCGGTAGTGCCTAATGAACCGAAGAAATGTCCCGTTTTTTAAAAAGTTTGTTCTGGAGAAACCCTATACAACCACTTGTTTGCGATCGCTTTGCTCATGGGCGGGGACACAGAATAGTTGTTAAAAGCATGCAATGCGCATAAGAGCACATATTGTGCGTAACATGCGGCTATCTTTATGTGATACGAACGTGAATTTAACATATCTCAATTGTTATCATCTTTAATCAACACATACTTATTTACTTGGTGGAATTAGCGGTACATAATCACCATTAAGCTGAAATCAATACGTTATAGGCTGCAAAACCTCACAATTCAAGCTACTGTCGAATGTAGGATGGGTTGTTTGTAACCACATTGCGATATGTTGTTAAGATCATGAATAATTATCAAAGATCATGTAAAGTGAAAACGGAATAATCTATAAACAGTCAAGCTCATAAGCTGCGTTAACCAAACGCTACAATTGCATGCAAGCTTGCGATGCAGCGCAAGACATATGTATTGTACTATTGTGTGAACTTCCTCACTTACATTAATAAATGAGTGCAATACACTTTAGCACATCATGCGATATTTTAATGCCATACAGGAAATTAATGTGCATGCTTGAATGTACGCACACCTATGCTTGTGATAATAGTGCATTGACGTGTGTTGTGCAGCTTTTATGTTCGATTTATTAATGTTGAAACATTGCCAATTCTTGTAGCATAAAAGATAAATGGTGCATGCTATTATCTGCGCTTGTTGCATGCAATGGTATACGACAATAATCGTAGCTATCAGCATTAACATCGTCATGAACTTATATTAAGTACTTAATTATAAAGCGACGAAGTAGGCTAAATCAATAATTTTTATGTCATAATGCTGCGTATACAACATATTGGATGCAGTACATAAGCTCAGCGGAAGCACCTATAGCACATACAATTTTCAGTTATATTGTTATTCTAATTCAACGTTTTCACGAAGCCATCGTTGCACCCATTACGGCATGATTACTGAACGTTGTTTATGAGTATGCAAAGCATATCGTAACGCATGTCACTGTAGTAGTACTTCTCAAAGGGACCATGACAAAGTTCACGCCAAGCATTTAAATATAGTTTGATCCACCGAATTTTGCCACCGAACTTGGTGGTTACGGTGCATGCGATGACCAAGTCACGTGATATAGCAGTCATCCGACGGCTAGGGGCAAGTCAACCGATGTCGCGAAGCCACCACATCACGTGCGCCAGAGCGAACCGGTCGCAAACAGGTCTGCCGACCGCATCAAGCCGGCTGCTTCGCTTCAGCGAAACCGGCCGGATTGACCGGCGGCGGCGATGTTTGTGTGCTGGCTCCACGGGCAAGCGTTACGTCACGGCTCCAGAAGTCATCACTCCACGTGGCGGGTCCCCACTGGTGTGCACGGCAGCCAGTCACCCCGTCATGATGCCAGCCCGTACATAGAAACGCTGACCGACCGCACGTGTGTACCAATTAGTACTACCCTCCCGTGTAGGAGTTGCCTGTGAAGGTGCATTCCCTGCCCTGCGTGTGCGGGTGTATAGCCGCTGTGTGCGAGACTGTGTAAGCAACAGTGTGCAGCACCGAGTGGAGAGAGAGAGAGTGTCTGCACTAGCAGGAGGAGGAGGAGGAGGAGGAGGAGGAGCTTGCAGGGAGGCAGAGAGGGAGGGAGCGGGGTGACTGAGGTGCTGCAGCCATGGGTAGGATGAGGGCGGCCCTTGCGCTCTTGGCCTTGGTGTTGGTGAGCGTGGCGGCAGCTCAGCCTGCCCCTGCACCCGATGGTGAGAATACAGTATGTGACTCTCTCACAATACCTCTGTGTGCAACATGTGTGCAGGCGTGTATGCGTGTATAAGATGTTTTTGAACCTTGAGCAACCATCAGGTGTCTCATCTCAAGCTGTGCATCCCAACACGCCGCAGTGAGCTTACTTTCAATATGATCTGTGTGCAGCCGGCAGCAACAACAGCACCGACTGCAGCATCCACACCAACTGTTTCGATGAGGCGATGCCCAACTTTGAGACGGGCGTTGGCTTCCAGTACTACGACGAGCAGTGCACGCGCCTGGGCGGGACGCACTGCGTGGACGCCACATTCTCCGGCTGCCGCAGCTGCGCCACTTTCCGCGACGAGAGCGATCCCAACATGGACCTCACCCTGCCACTCTGCCCCGTCTGCGTGTGCCGCAACTATGGCGCCGAGGTGTGCATGGACCCAAACGCTCCCACGCCTGCACCGAGCGAGGGAGGTGTCCCCGTCGAGAACGGGCCCGGCAACGGCAACAACAACGACGGCACCAACGGCGGCAACTACAACAACACGTGGGCGGCCCCCGTCGGCGCGCACGACAAGTGCTTTGCACAGATGAGCCCCAACGTGGCCCTGCGCGTGAGCTACCAGTACTATGATGAGGACTGCCTAGACGGCGGGCTGCTCTGCATTGCCACGACAGGCTGCAAGCTCTGCAAGCTCGCCACGCCACCGGCAGCAGCCCAAACCATCAAGATGTTGGGTGGTCGTCGCCTCCTGCGCGCGCTCCTGGCCGTGGACAACTCCACCGACACCAACACCGACGCGCCTCAGCAGCCCATTTGCCCTGGCGTCGTCTGCGCCGCCAACAACCTGCCAGCCTCCTCTTGCCTCAGCTTCCCCACAGGAAATGTACGCTCATTGCTGTTGTTGTTGTTGTTGTCGTCGTCATCGTTGTGCGGCTGTGTAAACAACTGCGTGTAAGCTGATGCGTGTTGTGCACCTGACAATGCAGGCCCCACCGCCCCCAACTGCGATGGCGCCTGGCCCATCTACAGGCGCGGGTATTGTTGTGTACGGTGACGTGAATGTAACCGCCCCGGCAGGAACACTGCTGCCCTTCTCGCTTGCTCGTCAGCGCGCATTTGCATCGGGCGTGGCGGAGGCATTCAACCTCACCTACGTCACCCCAGACAACGTGACCATTGCCAACTTCACCACGCTGCAGACTGGCAGCAATGGCCGACGCCTGGTAAGAGAGCGCTACAACGCCATCAGTCAGCATTTCACACATGTTCGCAACACGTGCTTACTTGCGTGCATGCGTGTTATAGTTGGCGCTCAACCCAACACTGGATGCTATCCGCGTGGTGTTTGGCGTGAGGGTGAGCTCCAACGCCAACGCCAACACCGTTGCCTCAGTGCTGCAGCAGCTGCGCAGCTCCGGTGCCTTCCTCACGGCTCTCCGCAACGCAGGCATGCCAAAGCCTGTTGCGCATCAACCCTAAGCCTCGCGTACATGTGTCTCATTGCCTTCCTGTGTGTGCAGGTCTGAACGTGTCTGAGGTTCAGATTACCACAACTGTTCCCACCGCATCACCTCCACCCGCCAAGTCTCCTGCATCCTCTCCTGTGACTGCTCCTGCACCAGGTAGGTTTGACAGCGCAATATGTGGCACTTTTGACTGTGTTATTGTTGGGGACACAGCGTGACAAGCGGTGTATATGCAGTTCCAAGCACCTCCAGCACTGAAGTAAAGAAGCCCAAGTACACCAAGGGTCAGAAGGCCGCTATCATCGCGGGTACCATTGGCGGCTTCTTCTTGCTGGTGGCTGTGATCGCCCTCATCTGCTGCGTGCGCAAGCGCAAGAACGCCAACAAGAACAACAACACCATCAACGGCGCTGCTGCACGCCCGGCCAAGCCCGCTGGCTCCGGAGCCGAGCATGAGGCATTTGTTGCCGATGATGAGCACGTGAAGCCTACGGATGTAGCCGTACGCGTGCCCTCTGAGACCCACCGACTCACGCAATAGCCCCTGGAGTTAGAGACTTGTAACACTACATTATGATTGCCACTGACTAGATGATGACGTGTCATGAACAGACATTAATAGTTCTGGGTCGCCTTAAGAAGGCATTCGAGTGAAGGGAGACATTTTGCTTGTGCCTACAAGGCAGACAAGGAGTAGTGTAGCGTAAGGTTGGCCAACCCGGCTGTTGGCTATAATAAGTTTGTCATCAAGCATCACACCTTTGTCTCTAAGCATGCACAACTACAGCACACTCACAAATATACACACCCTTGCTGCTCAAGCTACTGGTACACTCTGTCTGGCCACTTGGGAAACACCCTCTTGTAAAGGCTAACGCAGATGGCATCACGCTGCTGCACGGCCCCGTCAAACACGCACTTCATGTTGCCGTGCGTGCCAAGTGGCTCCTTTATGCGGCCTCTCCGCCCGTACTTGCTCCACAGCTCAAGGGGCCGGAACCAACGCACGTCCACGGGGTTGTGAAACATGAACCGCACCGTGGCCTTGTTCTTGTGGACCTTGAGCGGGTAACCCGAGAGAACAATCTTCTTGAGCACGATACGATCTGCATCCGCCTCACGCAACGAACCCGTGGCCACGAGGCGACCGTCGCTCTCATCAAACATGAGGACCGGTGCCGGCGCGAAGGTCACGGGGCCGATGATGGTGGCCATGTTAAAGCTTCCGGGCCGCAGGAAGCGTTCATACTTGTGCTTGTCGGCGTTCTGGCCGTCGTCAGAGAAGAGCGGGCGGCAGCCGTGCAGAAGGCGGAACCCGCACGCGATGGCCAGGGGTTGTTTTGAGGGCAGAGGGTCCGTGTACGACTCGCACTTGCGCACGCTCATGTTGAGCGCGGTGAGCTTCGCCTCGTGAGCCAGCAGTCCCCATGCAGTGAGAGGGTAGCGTGTCTGTGCCTGGAGCAGAGCCTCGCACGCCGCAGCTGGCACGTTGGCTATGTGCAGCGTGACGTAGGTGCCCACGGGGATGCCATCGCCCTTGTCTCGCTCTTCTGCCGCGGCGAGGGCTCGCTTGCGCGTGCGTTTGATGTTGTCAAAGGCGAAGATGCGAGCGTAGTGTGGGGGCAGGGCTTCACGCGGGTCCCATGGTGAAGTGCGAAAGGACTTGAGGCCGCGGTACTTGGCAAACCGCACACGTGCCGGCGTATCCATTGGCGTGTCCACCTCATCTGGGAACTGCTCGTCATCATGGTAGAGAGCCGACAACCTCTTTCGCTCCTCCTCACGCTTCGCCATGTCCTCCTCCTCATCTTCTTCCTCTTGCATCTGTTCACCAGCCTCGTCCTCTTCGTCCCCCATCTCCTCCTCCTCGTCATCCTCCTTCCCACTGCCTCCGGCCTTCTCCTCAGCTTCGCCATCTACAACGATGCCATTGTCCTGCTCCACGTCACCACTAACAACCTCCTCATCCTCCTCTTCCTCACTGTCCACAATCCAAGCAGCCTGATAGTCCGACGTGCCCTTAGGCACCCTGCGTCGCCGCTTCTTCTTTGCTGTCTTCGGCCCGCATGCATGCAACTCCTCCTCCGTTGGCCACGTCTGCGACGCACGCAGAGTCAATTCACACCTGGTACCACCACCACTTCGCCAATGCATATACTAGCACTGCATAAGTGATAGCCTTTACCAACCTGTTCGCCAGCCAGTGTGTCCGGCTCATGTTCCACAACCAGCGGCTCTCTGGTCTCTTCATTCGCCACTTGCAGCACCTGTTATGGGGTAAAGGCTCATGCATCAGCATTGTGACAACGACCACAACCATGACAACGCAACAACATTGACAGCAACACTGCACCTGAGAGCTGCCATCCAACTGCATGGCATCTGATCTCCCTCCTCCTGAGCGCAGCATAATGGGCTCCTGACAGCTGTCAATGCGTGTCATCTGGAAGTCGCCCACACCAGTGACGTGAACGAGCTGGTCGGCCGATAGCGCCCTCCCGCGCACGTAGCCGGTCACCTTCACCGTGACGTTGCCGCTGTCATCGGCGTCAACACGCTCCACCTTGTCTGCCACGACATACGCGCGAAGCTCGCGCCACGACGGACTCACTGCCTTCTGCTCCGCCAAGAAGCGCAGCATCTGATGGGAATCTTGCAACGTGTCGCATGGGACAACGCGATGCTCGCCCGGGAACTGCGATGCAACAGCTTGCGCGGCCGCCTTCTTGGCGCCCGCCTTGTCCTTCATACCAAGACCCTCCACGCCCTGCAACGCGCACATGATGGCGGGGACGCCATGAGCGCGCAGGAGGGACGCAGCCCGCTTGCCGGCATCATCAACCTCGACCACGTTGTCGCGCCCATTGCTTCCCACACATAGCAGAAGCACGTCCGCAATACGAGCCAATGCCAGCAGACTCATGGCGTCGTCCCTAACTGCATCCACCAGCTGCCCACAATGCGAGAAGATCAGAACTTGTGTGTATTGTATGAGTGTGCTGAACTCGATCGCAGGTAAATGAGGCTGAGCGTAATGCACGCACTTCACGTCACGTACTGTAAACCGAAGTTTGTGAGCAGTTGAAGCGGCTGTGGTGGTGCCGCCAGTGCCGTGGGTGACAACATCATCGGTATCACCCTTGGTGTCATCATGAGCGCCGCGCAGCAGTACATCTTTCAATGCTTCCAGCTCAACATTGTCAGTCAGCGGCAACAAACCCTGCCAGGACGCATGAGCATAACGAAGTTCTACATGCAATGTTACACACACCGCATGCCAGAGAGACATATACACTCACTACAATCTTTGGAGGCAGCCCGCCGTACAATGAGGACGCGCTGCGCTTCTCCGCAATGACAGCTGCCCGCTTGTTATCGCGCACCTGACCGAAGATGGAAGTGAAATACTGCTGTTGTACGTGTACACGATGCTGCTGGTAGCGGGTAGCAAGCGTACCTGCTTTGCGCGGAGCAGGCGGTCTGCGCGGGCAACAGTTGCGCGGCCTGGAGCAGTTGGTTTCGCAGCAGCGGGCACGCCATCGGCAACAAACTCTGCACGCAATCGAGCCACCAGGCTGCTGTCAGTGCGTGCTGTAGCAGCGTGGCTAAAATGAAGCCAACATGTACAACAAGAAAAGGCGTATCAGATACGTATGAGTGCAGGAGTTTTGACGACTCTCTGTTCTTGTGTTGAAACAATTGCGCGTGACGTGCAAGTGTACAACCATGTGTAGGACAACGCTTGCACTGGAAAGAAAGCACTTAAGAGTCTGCAGGCAGTGCACAAGAAGTCTGGTTCAAAAGGTACCAGAATTAATCGCTCACTCGTGTTTAGCATGCTCTCAAACCTGCCGAATGCTGAATCCTGCGACCTACCTCGTAACACACAGACCAACTCAAAGTGGCGATTACTCTGCAAACGACCCTTCTGCTCTACGTGTTCCAGCTTTGCTTCCATACAACACCAAAGGCAGGCATGCAGCACGTTGAATCTGCAAGGCGCTGCCATAATAGCCCAGTGCGTGCTTGTCGCAGCCGCGGCGGCTGCAAGAGCAAAAGGGGAGCACCCTACCTTTGGCAACCTTGTGGCGGTGGCGCTGGCCTTTGGCGGCGTGCCTCCCCGCCTTGTGCGCCTTATTCTTTTGTCCCGTCTGCGTCCCCGTCATCGCCGCCGCCTTCCCAAACACCACTACCGCCGCCGCCGCCGCCGCCGCCGCCAGACTCTATGCCTGCTCCGTTTCCGCTTGATATCATGCAGCCGTCGATTTCATCATGTTGCTGATATCTTTCCTCGCCGTCCACGTGGCGGTTGCTTGTGTGCCCATGTCCGGCGGCGGCGGCGGCGGTAGAGGGGAGCGAAGTCGCGTGGTGACCTCGGCTGGTGCTGGAGGTGCGGCTGCTGCCGCTGGGAGTGGAACGATCGCCGCAGCAGCCGTGGCCACGACCAGCGCCACTGCGACTACCACAATCGTTCAGGTAGTGCTGAACGCTGCAGGCTGTCCAAAGGCAGCCACTTAAATGCGCAGCGTTGTTTGTGTAATGGTGCTCCCATGGTTGTGCGACATAACAGTGTAGGATGTTATGCTCTTGACTTTGTTTCTGTCACACTTGGCTGTAAACTGCAACCATAACTTCCAACCAAAGTCAGTGAGCACAAGAACTGCCACGCAAGGCAGTGTTTGGGTTCGCAGTCTTCTGTAAACGTCTGTTGTACGTCTCAGCGACGGGCTTCTTCGTACATCCCGTCTCTTCAAAATAGTTGGAAGCTTGCATGCAACTGCCATGGCACCATCCATGCTCAGCATGAACCCCAATGTACTATACTTCTCCTTTCTGTAGCTTGTAAGTCACAAATGGGCAGCACTGGCATGTATTCTGAGCTTTACTACCGTACGCTGAGGTCAACTCATGCGATGTGAGTCCCATGAGCCTCTTAGCGGACATCTTTGCGTGCATGTCGCTGTTGTTAAGGTGTCCCTACCAAGTGGGGAGAAAGGAGTAGCAACACTTGGATGGTTACCTTGATGGCGTGCCTGAGCGTGGTCCCTTGCCGTTATGTTGCTCTGATCAAGGCGCATTTGGTGCAGGGTGTGGAGTCGGGTGAGGCTGGCGGTCGTCCGCAGTCGCTGAGGCTTGCGCTTGCCCCGCGTCGCAAGAAGGCTGTGAAGTGGGCCGACGATACCGTTGACAACGAGGGCCTCAACCGCCGCTCATCCAAGAAGTGCTGCATCTACCACAAGCCACGCGCGTTCGGGGACAGCAGCAGCGAGAGCAGCGGTAACGAGGACGAGGACGGGAGTGACAAGCACAAGGAGGACGAAGACGAGGAGCACAACCATGCAGACGGGCATGGCGGACATCCATGCAGCCACCATAAACAAGTAGCGCACGGGCTGCAGCATGCGGACGAGCGCGGGCAGAGCAGTAGCGGCAACGGTGAACATGTGCGCAGGACAGATCCCAATCGCTGATGTTGTTATGTCGTTGTGTAACCTGACCTGTGGCCAGTGTCTGCCAGGGTACTGCTAGTAACTTGTTGTGTAGAGAGTGTAGGGTTTTCTGTGCTTCGTGCTGGATGACAGTTTGAGAGGGATGGTGTGCATGCACATTTGCGCATGCCGCTGTTGGACAATGGATGGATGGCGCTTGTCAAGCGCAGGTTGTTTGCATTCAGCATCCCCCTCCAACTGCATGTCTGCAATGGGTGGGGCAACACACATGGCACAACACAGAGTGCCAGTCGCATGTGCTGTGTGGCGGCACATGGTACTTGCGCACTAGACACAGAGCTGGAATACTAGATTCGTTGACTGACTGACTGGCCGTCAGTGTGACGAGGATGATCCATTTTACCAGCATGCCATGTGAATTCCTGGTGACAGAAGAATCACACGACAACAGCGCACAGACTACGAAGTGAGGACCCGTTATGCACAAAATACACAATCGCAGTCTGCTTAGGGCTGTTCAAAGTGTTGCGGGACTGCACTGCCAGATGTGCCAGGATATAGCCATGCGCGACAGATATAGTTCTTGAAATGCTATCAGGCTGCACTGGTGGTGCTATGCTGTGGATCCTCCCTCCTTGCAATTGTTCCTAGTGAGCCTTTCATTTTTTGGTATGTGGCTGTGTCAATTGCAATATATCCTGATCCTACCGCCCGCCTGAATGCGCTGGCTTGCATGCTGTTGTATCAACACTAACGCTTTCTACACTGATGGCTGCATTTTGCAACGCAGAAATTTTGTTCTTTTTTTTTTGTTGACTGCATGGTTGGATTGTGGAAGGTCACGAGCGCAGATTACAAGCTCCCGACGTGAACTTGCAAACACAGACGGCTTTGAGAAACACAAGTTGTCCCGCAGCTACCTGACAATTGTTTCGCACCAATACGGCCACACTAGAAGCTGCTTGCAACTGCAAACTGCAATCACTGGAACTTCTCCTTCAGGAATGCAGGCAACCCAATCTCTGCAGACAGGACTGAAGCCACTGCCACTCTTCACACCATGGTTGGCGGGTGCTTTGCCGTCTGCAAGGAGGTGTCGAAGTCAGCTGCAGTGGACTGCACTGCGGACAAAATATGATGCAGCCACATACCAGTCGGCAGTGCATTGCACCCTTGCGCTGTTGCTTGCACCGCATGCAAGGGCCAAGTCCATCCACAAGCTTGACTGGTTTTGCGCGTGGCCGCTTGGTGGGTGCAGGTGCACGGTATCGGCGGTCAGGGTTGCCTTGTGTAACTGGATCAGGCACGTCGCGGTAGTAGAACCAGTTAAATGGCGCATCATGATGACCATGGAACTGTAAATAAAGATGGTTTACTATACTGAATCTGCCTCTCAGGAAAGCGACCCAAAGCAATAAGTGCGCTTCCATTGTTCCACTCACCCAGCGACACTCAAGGGCCGTGTACTTGTTGGGTTCGCAGCTTGCACACGGCTCCATTTTGTGAGCAGTCCCGGAGATGTAGCAGCTGTCACAAAACCATCCACCCTGCACCACAGCAGCAGGCAAGTATACACGTCAAGTTGACAAATCATCAGGCAACACAGCACGGGCCACTCAAACTGCAACACCTTGTGAAGGCCATGTTTGAGTAGACAATGCACGTTGCCAATGCTTACTGGAAAGGTAGCAGTGGCAAGCCCGATGCATTGGAAATGAGCGCCTTTGCAGCATCCATCACATAGCAAAAAGGTAGCCTCGTCAGACTGATTGTGTCGGCTACACACCATGCAGCCCAGCCGCAATTCTTGTGCCGTCCTTGTCAAGTGCAGTTGATCCCCGTCCGTGGGCTCACGCTGGTTTATGAAGGGTACATGTCTATGGCGGCGATGGCAGTGAGTAGGAGCACGGGAAGAAGAACAAGCTAGCAGCACACTGCTACTTACCGGCCGCTGACATCCGTGATTCGGGCCCGACACTGAGGGCATCTGCATGACAAACCACAGAGTCAACCGCCAGCATCACACTGCCTACTACTGCAATGCAAGAGCCTGCTGCCACTCACGTGTTCTGACAATTGATCAACCAGTTGCTGACGCAAGGTATGTGGAACTTGTGTCCGCATGGCAGCTCCACCATCCGGTCGTTTCCAGTGACAGCCTCGCAACACAAAAAACACGTGTCCAGCGTGGTCTCCATGGTTGCACCGGCATCTGCCTCAACAGCAGCCTTTGCCACTGGATGCAAGCCTGCTGGTGCCACGTGCGGCTGCTGTTGCAAAGCACCCAGTTTCACCAGTCGGCGGCGCTTGCCCGACTGAGGCGAGCCACCCTCCAGACCGGACACGGCATCCTCATTCTCCGCATGCGAGGGTTGTAGCACTGGCTCAGAGTCAGAGTCGATCACAATTGTATCGTCGACTGCAGGGATGCGACTGGGCAGCACCACTGGCATGCGCACGTTCGGAGTCCCCTGCCCCTGCGCATCGTGCTGCCCACTGGCATGCGCCTGCCCTCTTGCCCCGGCCGCCGAGGTTTTGGCAAACAGACGTCGAGATGCATCCGCCTCCTGAGCGACAGGCTCATTGGCAGCAGCTGCAGGCGGGAGCTGATCGCACGCGGTGCGCCCGCCCCCTGTGCGGCCTCCAGCCCGCCGCGCAATCGCCCTTGCATTAGTAGCATTGCCTAGAGCATACGGAGGAACTCCGTGGCTTCCCCTGCAGATAGCCGCATCGCAAACTCCGTTCAAAGCCTCCATGGAAGGTGCCTCCAATGGCAGCTCGTTGTTAGTTTGCCGCGCGTGCTCGGTTGCTCGTGGCGTGCATTGACAGCTGTTCAAGAGTTCTGCTGCTGCTGTGCCAGAAGTCTGAGGCTGAGGCGGCGGCAGGTGCGCATCGTCACGCATCACAGTGCCCTGTGACAGCAAGTAGTGAGAAGAGCAGCAAGGGGGTACAGCATGGTCTGCTATAGAAACAGGCTTGTGCAACCAGTGCCGCAAACAACGCTGTTGCAATGCCGGGCAACCAACCTGTATGTCACTGACAGCGTTTGCAGCTTGCGGTACACATGCGCTTTGCACTGGACTTGACAGGCCAAGACCTGGGCTGCAGGTCTGGCCAGCGTGGCATTGCAACCCTTCTGCCTGCACCTGATCACAAGCGCCAGATGGCACACATGTGCCGGCGGCTCGTTCACTGCCAAGTGCGGGCGTGGACTGGCTATGCCCAGCTACTACTGCATCCTGTGCGACGGCATGTGGTGTGGGAACAGCGTCATGTGGCAACGGGACCGCCCTTGATGCCGTCGGAGAGTTCTGTAGGCTGCCGTGTGCAGCCACTGTCTCCCTCTGCACCAACCTTTGGTGCAGAGGTGGCTGAAGCATTGGTACAGGCGACACTGCTCGTGCAGGCAGCTCTGCAGCAATGAAATGCCCATCGCCATCCAGCACGGCCGCTTGCTGCCGCCAGTCTTTCCCTTGATCCACGCTGTTCGGAGCGGCTTGATGTTCTGAATCACCACAGGCAGCTTCCTGTTGACACCATGACTGAGCAAGATAGCAGGTGACAGCACAGAAGGCAGATGACGATGTCAACTTGCTATAAGCCATGGCTTGTAAACAAACAGCTTTTATGCATGGCAACAAGTACAGTTACTAGAAGCACCTGCGTTCGAAGAGTTGCAGTGCCTCCTGCAGATCGTGCCTGCACACCCGCTTCTGCTAACATGCCCGAATCAGCACACGCGTCAGTGTCCTCCTGAGCATGGTGATCTGCGTGCGGTTGTCGACTGCATCCAGTCTGTATGGTAGATGGCACAAATGACTGATTGCTTGCAGAGTGCGTGGGGGGACTCTGAACTTCTGGGTCACTGTTCGCAGTAAATAGATGCCGGCGCAGAGCCTGTTTTGCAGATGACGAACTTGCTCCGTCACACAAGGTCTTGACGCCCTCATGTGCACCAATCTGTCAACAAAGCAGCATGTTTGGTCACCATGCTGCTTCTGGCAAGGACTAATGGCAGTGACTGTTAACTTGAGCAGTAGCAGGCATATGCAGCACCCAATTGACAGCGGTCTTACCTCTGGTGCCGATGGGGTTGCTGCTTGCGGTGCGTCCTTGCGTTGGGGTCCACCAACCATGGCACTTCTTAGAGAGTCCGTTGCTGGTGGCACCGGTGTTGACTGACATGCTATCTTAATTTGAAGCCTCAATTGCTTCGTGCGTTCCTGCCCATGCACAACCTAGGTAAACGCTCGCCAGCTGAAGCACGCATACATAAAAAATGCACAAAATAAGACATATCGAACCTTAGCCGTTGCGTACGCCAAAGCAGCCGCTTCAAGCTGCTCCTTTGCAACAGTTTCTGCTGCCTTTGCTGTGTTGAAGCGAAGCTGCCGTTCAAGTGACGGCACATCTGGCAGATGGGGCAGACTAGCTACGCATGCGTTCTCCGGCTCGCGATGTCCGACTTGGTCACGCCTACTCCGCTTCACTCGGTGCTTGTTGCCACACGCCTCTGTCACTGTGGCAGCCGGGGGCGATTGCACCTGCTCAACACAGCTGCGACCACCATCTTTGGAGCGCTGCTTCCTTTTCTTCATCGGCTTGCGGGTCACATCCTGGCAACTCTCCGCAGCCACAGTAGCGTTTGCCTGCAGGCAGCATGCTATGAGCTACATGCATGCTACCCGACGAGCGAAATGTGATGGTGCGGCAGGCAACATGGGGGCAATACTCACTGTGGCTTGTCGTTTGCTCGCATAGACTTGGCTTTTGTTGTTGGCACGTTCATCCTTGGGCTGAGTCACACACCGTGTCAGCTCAGTTGCCAGCCACGCTGGCAGGATAATGCGGAACTTACACGACAACCGTGTCAAACATGCACCTCAGCTGAAGCTCCTGGACTGTGATTGCTGCAACGCTCAAACTAACACGTAGTCCAACACTAACTTGTGACGCGCGGAGGGGGGGGGGGGGGG
>RHPI01003488.1:501256-502489 GCA_009103225.1 Chlorokybus atmophyticus
TTGTACTTGCCATGAACTAAATGAGAAAGCATCACAACGCTGATGGACAAGGGGTGGTTAAGGGGGGGCTAACCCTACCCCCAACCCCAACCCTACCCCTACCCTAACCCTTAACACCCCCCCCCACCCCCCACCCCTCAAAATGTTTTACAAGTTTTCAAAATTTGTAACAACTTAAATGGTGATCAGAGCAACGCAGCAACTCGAGCGAAGCTGCACGTACCTGGCCTTGAACACAGCAACAATGCTTGAGTTAAGAGGTTGAACCTTGCTGGTTGTGTCGGGAGGAATAAACAGGCACTTCACGGTTTCCAACTGCAGCATTTTGAACCCTTTCTCCATGCCCGCGACCCCATACTTGCCGGCGTGGGTGGAAGAGTTGTCGAGCAACAACAACACATTGCGCTTCTGCAGCTTCATCTAAAAGGCGAAGTTGCAGAGCCAGCGATTGAAGATCTGCATGAGACAACGCCTAGTCATACACGAACTTACAATCACACATGTGGACTTGCAGTTTGCATTAACAGACTTGCCAACTAGCAATAGTGTCAAACACCTTACCTCCACATTCATCCAAGCCTTCTTGTTGTTCTCGTACTCCACACCGATGTGGTTGGGAGTCCATGTGCGTCTAGAAGACCAAGGTCTTTTAACCGTACCAATCAACAAAAGGGGATACTTCTCGGAGCCGTCGACATTCACACACATTGCTATTGTGAACCTATCCTTCTCTCTCTTGCCCCCTCTCTCTTCTTCACTTGCAGTGACCAATGTGCGGCGTGGACGTGTCTGGTAGAACACCCCGCTCTCATCCATGTTGAAGGTGTTGGTAGTGCCGTACTGTTCAGAAATCTCTAGCAAGTCAGCTCGGGCCATGTCAACCCCTTCTTCATCTGCATCATTGGCTTCCCCGTGCAACGGTTCAGCGGAGATGCCATGACGCTTCTTGAACCAATTCACCCACCCGTGTGATGCATTGAAGTTCAACTTGCTAGCAAAGTCCCTGCCCTTCTCTACCAGTATCGCATTTGTGATGGTGGCATTGCGAGCCCGAGCTTGTACAAACAATGCATATGATGCATCCTCTCACGTGGGATGTGATGCAAGCCGCATACACTTGGTCCTTGCAGCGAAATTACCACCCTGAGCTAGCGTCTCAACTATCTTATCACGACCAGTTAGCAATTACAACAATGCACTCTGTTTAAGGGGGGGGGGGGGGGGGGGGGGGGG
>RHPI01003488.1:508840-542672 GCA_009103225.1 Chlorokybus atmophyticus
GAGAGAGAGAGAGAGAGAGAGAGAGAGAGAGAGAGAGAGAGAGAGAGAGAGAGAGAGAGAGAGAGAGGTCAATTGTAGTTCGCAATACAGCAAACCCGACCACAAGCACCGCACAGTGCCAAGGGCTCACCCGCAGCTCTAAAAACATGGCATTGCATTTGACTTCATTTGTGATTTTATATGTTATACATGGCAAACAAGCCAACAACCATAACACGGGGCGGGCCCACAACCACACATGCGGTCTTTGAGTTATATCCATCTACAATGCACAAGCAGCAGCCTCCGCCTGAACTGCTGTGTTGTACCGACGTATATAAGGGGTATGGTGCGGTGGCAGCCTGCATGGTGTGCGGACAACGCGAATGACATGCATCAGCACAAGCATACATATGTCGGCATACCAGCACGCCCCTTTTGTACACGCTTTACACATCAAACTTAACCACCGGGCTAGTTCTGTGGCTGCTTGCTACACTATACCAATGCTAGCCCGCCCCGTTAGACATACAAGCATGCATTCGGTTAGTATCTGCCCATATGGGCGCTGGTCAGTCTGTTGTTAACCACGGCCACAGCTGCAGCAGCATCAACATGCAGGACGACTGTGCATGGTGTGATGTGGGTGTACAGAATATGCGTGGTGCGGTTATTAGCATGCATGTCAAGGCCACACATACAAATGACAAATGCAGCGGTACTATCGTCCTGGTGTGCAAAAAACTGTACCTCACGGCGTTGGTCACAGAGTTATGCACGGCAACCTATGCGGAAGTGCACGTGCTACCCCAACAGATACTACAGCTACACGACACATGGAACATGGCCAATGGTTTTCACTCCACGCATGCACACAAGTCGCCCACGCTGCCGCACTTATACATGCTGTACAAGCTGCACAGATACCCTCGAAGGCATGATTTACAGCGGCGGCATACAATACATCGCTTGTTGATATGAGTGTCTGGCTGGCACGTGTGTATTAGGCATTGCAACCGGTGTGGCACGCCTTGTGGGCAGAGACAGTGGCGCTCCCAGGAGTACACCAGAGTTGGATTATGTCGGACACCCGCTCTTTCTCATGGCTGCAATCTGCATTAAACACAACACGTTCAGCGGCGGACAAGCGACAACACGTGAAGCTACAACTTTTTCAACACTTTACACCACGATCCCACATTTGGATCTGCTGGAGCGCATCACCGAGCTCGTTGAAGCCAGCTTTGAGTACAAAGTGCGACAGGACAGAAGCACACACCTCCACCTGACCGTGCAGTCAGACGGTACAGTACTGCATATGTGGACAGCTGCGGCGACATATAGGGTGGATGATGACCGCATGTGAAGGACGTTTACATCGCCGCTAATGTACAGCATGCTGCAGTTCCTGTTGGGCAACCTGTATTTGCGCACGGTCAGTGATGAAGTCTACAGACAAACGGTGGGAGTACCCATGAGCAACAACGCCGGCGCCCATCTGGGGAACGGCTACTTGTTGTCGCACGAGCGCCGGTTTGCACGCTGCTTGCGTGCCGCTGGAGATATGTCCCGGCTGTCGGCTTGCGCAAGGGGCGTGCTGCGCTACATTGATGACCTCTTCGTAGCGGACATAGAAGATTTTGCTGCGCTGCTATACATGGGCAGCGACATTCCGGGAGGAGGCCTGTACCCGAGACAGACGTGCACTAACAGTGACACGCACTGAGGCGGGTATCTCAGTGCCTTTTTTAGATGTGACTGTGTTTCAAACGGCGGACGGATTGTGCACGAAGTTATACAGCAAAAGAGATTTGCCGGAGTTTAGTGGCATCTTGCGACACCGAGCGCCTCTGCCAGAATCAAATGTACCAAGGAGCGTCAAACTGGGCGTGGTGGTTTCACAGTTCACACGTTTCGTGCATACTTGCACATACCGCAGTCATATCGTCACGGCCATGACTGCGCTGCTAGCATCCATGCAAGCGGATGGACACTCTGTGAAGCGGATGTTGGCGACTTTGAGGCAACGCATGATACGTGACAACGCACATGCGTACTGCATGTGCGTTGTCACGTGTGCCCCCAGCTCTACTGTATAAGATGGTGTACCAGGCGCTGCAGAAGCCACGGCGCGCAAACGCAGCGCTCACCACGCAGTGTGGTGCACTGTGATGATGCGCGGGGAGCAGATTGCCTGGTAACGCAGGGTGCCCGTGCGACAGACAAACCGAGCCAACTCCACCACCCAACCCTACTGACCAGACCTAACCGCCAGTGACACAGCGGCCCTGCATGCGGCAGTGCTGACGTTGGCACTACGCGAGAAGGGTTAGGGTAGTGAGAGACGCAGCAGCGGAAACTACGTGGCAGAGTGGGTGGCGGGGGAAGAGGGAGAGCAGGTGGAAGGGAGGGAGTCGCTGTGCTGCTGATACTGTTGCCTTTGCCAACACCAACTGACAGAGCTCGTGTGGGCAGGTATTGCACTGCTAATACGCATGCATGCATGCCTGATGGGGAGGTCTAGACTAGTGTAGTGTAATGAGGAACAAACAGTGTGTATAGCCCGGTGGTTGTGTTGTAATGTGCTTGCATGTTGCTGTTTGGCATGCTGTGAGTGAGGTCATGCATGTCTCCAACTACTGCCAGCATATCCTGTACACAGCAATGCTGTATTGCTCTGGCATGTGATCAGGATACTTCTTGACTGCCTGAGACGCCCAGCTGGCTATGTGCTGCACATCAACAAATAACTAAGCAAAACTAGGCGCACATGCACATGCAGTCCAAAGACTCCCGCAAAAGTACTCCTAATGTGTCACTCTGCCTGAGTATGCGGGTACTTCACAACCACTCGCATGACAGAACATAGCAACCATTGGTAAGCACACATGAGTGCTACTCTTGCGCAAGTGCCCACAACACCGCCATACCCCACAACAACAGCCTATGCTTATGATAGATACAAAATCCACATATAGCAAGGCAGGACTTCCCAAGCAAAGTATACACAGTCAGTTGAATGGCAGAGTTCACTTTACAACATCAAGTGTCCGCTGCAGCTGCCACTTCCCCCTCTTCCTGATCATCGTCATCACCATCGTCGTAGTCATCTTCTTCGACGGGCTTCATGCGCAAGCCAAAAGATGCAGCAGCATTGCTGCCGTCCTCAGTGACACCCAGCTCTGCTGCCTCGTTGGCCATGTGTTGATGGCTGTGGTTAAACACTGCAGGACTGTTGGTGTAATCCTCGTCATCTGACCTCATTTTCAACCCAAACGCAGACAGCCCCTTGTTGCGCGAACCAGGTCGATCAAAATCGGTCATCAGTAGCCTCTGCTCTTCCATATCTACAGTTTGCTCCATCTGCGCAACCAACAGTTGGAAAGGCCCACATACTACCAGGGGACGAAGAAAATCAAGAGCACAGCTTACATTTTGTAGCCGAGCAATGGCCTGTGCCCGCTCTTCCTCGCGTTTCTTCTTTGTAGCAGCCTCAGCTTGGGCCAACTCAAGCAACCGTTGCTGCTCTGCAACTCTAGCCTCCACGCGTTTTCGATCCGCTTCTGCATTGAATGAGGCTTTGAGCACCAGCACCTTGCCACCATCTGCAACGAGACACATGCAACATAGAGCCAACAACATACCTTCCTGCTTTCTCAACCTTGATTGTCGCAAGCGCTCTTCTTCCTCGAGTCGTTCTTTCTCCTAAAATAAAGCGTGATGTGAGCAGAATTGATACGCACTCGCTACACAAGGGATACAACGACATGTCGCTGCATACCCGCTGCTTCTGTTGTTGCTCTTTGGACTGGAATTCAGACCATAGAGGATCCGCAGCTGACCCTTCAACATGCTCAGCAGTCGGCGGTGCTAGCGGTTCTTCAGAAGCAGCAGCGGTCTCAACAGGAGTTCCTATCTCTGCTTCCTTTGGTTTCTCCGCTGGATTGGCCAGCATACTCCATGACGCCGCATTGGCAAGGGTCAACTCCTGCTAGATAACAATTCAGGAGGCCTGAACAACGCCAGACACTCTAGTACAGGCAGTTGATGGCCCAAAATTGTACCCGTTTTGGCGCGGACGCCTTGATAATCTCTGGCTGTACAGGTTTTCCATCTGCTGTCCCACCAGCGATGAAGCTGTGTGAGACTGGAGAACATACAGCAAACCAGTCACAACTGCCGTAATCGACATTCGTACTGTTGCACCACCTCAGGTCTTGAAGGTCGGGTTTTCACAAGTTACCTTTGGCATTCATGCCACCACTTGCTCCAACCTCGCCATTCGAGCCAGCTGTGCGCTCCTACATTAAATTACAAGCTTGAATACATGGGAAACTATGCCTCATTGATAAGGGTGTTCAAGGCTTGCGCACCTTCTCTCTGGATGACTTTGACCCGGCACCCTCTGACCGCCGCTCAACTCCAGAATCAGAACCCTCTGAAGACGTGTCAGAGTCTGCAAACTCATGGTCAGTCATGCCTCTGCAGACACACTGCCGGAGCATGATATGCCTACGGGCTCACTCGTACCGCTGTCAGAACTGGAGTCACTTGAAGTGCTTGACGATGAGCGCTGTGGTCCAGAGGCAAGCCGACGATCCTGCTCAACCTTGATTTCCGGTAAGGGAGCGCTTGGGCCCTCGTCGTCAATATCGACATCATCATCTTCCGCAACGACTGTTGAAATCATCATGGCTGTCAGCAGGTTGCCGGCAAGCTCATCAACTTCGGCAGTGGCATGCCAAACAATAAACACAAGGAGTGCACAACCACGTAGCAGCTGCGACTAACAGCAATGCTCACCGCGCTTGTTTTTTGTCTTTGGTTTGACCTCCGTGGAACGCACAGGCCTCTCAGGCGACTGCAACACATGCGCAAGATGGCTGAGACAAAGGAGATCGCCAATCGAGCAAATTGCATAGACAAGCTCTCACGTCACAACAGCCCATAGAAAAGTGCCAACCTCACCTGCAGCTCATTCTCAAGGTCTCCAAGCGCCTCCTGTACTCGATCACTTGCAATCTTGCCAAGTTTTCCGAAAAGAACACTGTTGATGTAGGCATCTAGCTGCCAGAGTGTCTCGTTGTCTAGTGACTCGATGTCTAATTCAATCTCATCACCGTCCTGCTGCAAGTTCTTATTGCGCTGCTGGATAATGGTGACCACATGGCCAAGGTGTTCTGCAGGTAGATTGCTCATGTTCTCGCTTAACACCCGCTTTTCGTCAAATGTCATCGGCCGCTTCAACCTCTCTTTGGCCTTGTCCTTTTCTCTCCCATGAGTAACTTCCCTGCCTGTAACCTTCTCCTTATGTACTTTTCCCACCTGTTGCACCACAATTTTAGTCAAGCCCCAGTACCTGTCACCAGCGTGTACACGCAACGCATGTAACCATCCGTAGCATGCACTATGCAGTTCAGTCCACCCATGAATCTCACATTGCACAGGCATACACTTATGCGACAGTATGACCTGGTCCAGCGGTGGGTGACGTTGCTGGGCCGCAACTGGAGGGCCCTCGTGTTGCTCTTCCAGCATAGCTCTGAACTTGGTTTCTTCTGCTTCTGTAGCAGCCTCAACCTTTCGGTACTTTTCCTCAAACTTGCGTGACATCTCAATTGCCATATTGTGCACTTCATGTCCCACTGGGTTGTAACTCCTGGCATTGTTGAAAGTCAACCGCATATCAGCTGCGAACTCCGAAGGATGCTTGTACTTGCCCTCAGTGAGTCTGTCAAGAACAGTCATAAGTAGGAGAGTCCAACAGCGCAGACGACCACATAGGAGTGAGCGGACTCAGGGCAAAAACTTACTTCCTTTTTATGGTGCCCAGATCCATGGGCTGCTTGATGATGTCGTGATAATCGTACAGGCCCAATCCTTCTGCATCGACGGGCTTGTTGAAGATAAATGCGAAGCGGTGTTTTAACAAGGAAGTCAATTCTCTTGCGCAAGACTTTAACAACTCGCTCATGGCTTTGCAGCGTTCAGTCTCCACCCGCTGCTTCTTAGCATCCTGCATGCTGGAACCTGCAGACACTTCTGCGCGCTTGGGCTTCAATGGAACGGCAACTGCACAGAGCACAGCAATGCTCTCAGCCTGCTCAACACCAGACCACCCCACACCCACCATGCAAATGTAAACGCAAATTAGACCAACATACAAAATGCGCACACAGCACAACTTACCAGCATCAGCGTGGCCATTGTTTGCATGCAGCTCCCGTTGCCGATCCTCTATTTTGGCACGCAGCAGAGCCAGTTGTTCTAGCTCTTCCTGGAGTCTCCGTTTTTTCTCCCTTCTGCTCTCCTTGCGGTTCACCTCGGGAGGATGTGCATGATGTGCCTGGTCCACTTGCATGCGTTCCGCACCGCCACCATCGCCGAGACGCACGGACGGAGGCGCCGGGACCTCCTTCCGCTTGACACCCCGGACGCCGTTAGCAGCAGCCTGTGCGGAAGGGGTAGCGGCAGGAGGAGGATCCACCGTGTCGGAGGCCCTACCGCTGGCCATAGGGGCGCTGTCTTTGAGGCGAGATGGCAAGCCAACGCGCCTGCTCCTCCTGGCGTCGGCGCCTTCGTCGGCGGAGGACGGGGTGTCGGGTGCGGAGGCGGATGGGACGAGGGCTGGGACGGGGACAAGGGCATAGCCTTTGGGCATTTTCTTCTTTGCAGCCTGCTCCTTGGTGAGAACCATCTCCTTGCGCTTCTGAGTCAACCCGCTGTCCTGCCTGTGAACGCCGGCGCCGCCCCCCGCCATGCCAAACGCAACCACTAGGCCTCCAGCAGCTGCCGCTCTTTACATCCAACGGGTTAGGCGCACTGAGCAGCAGAAAACCTCACGCTTTACTGAGCCATGGCACCAGGCACAGGGCGGAAGCAGCACCAACCGCAACAGCGATAGTACGGTATGATCAGTCCTGCCTGCCTCAACCACGCCCTCCGCAGGCGCCGCAACCAACAAGAACAACTCTACAGTATGCACAAACTTGCAACGTTGTAACCCTAGCGCCTTGCAACCAAGCTTCCAGTACGCCTCAACGCCACCGCCGCCGCCGCCTTGCTCCGTTTCCCGCTGCACCCTGACCTCCGCAGCGTCCTGGGTGATCGTGGCTGGTCAGATGGTCGTCGTGGAAGGCGTGGGCGGCGGCGGCGGCCACATGCGGGAGGACCTCCCCAGGGTGGTACGGCGGCTATGGCGGACACACCGGCCGCGGCGCCTGACAGCTGCTCAATGCAATGCATAATTCATACCTACGGCCGCTAACTAGCTTGGCCTGCTGGTTGCCCTGCTGTAGCTTTTCGCCAATATCGTGTCGCGCATCACTGGGCAGTTCCGCTAGCTCGCCGGTTAAACGCGCGTTCTCGGTTGACTTCGACCACGGCTTCGGCTGCATGCTAACCATCAAGGGTTTTGCGCAAGCTCTTAACTACGAAGCCCCAGTCATCGCCTCGACGACAAAGCCGCCGAATCTTAAGCCCGCTGCGCCCGCTTGTACAGCCGATTCACGCGGAATTAGGGTTCACTCGTTGCCAGACTATTGCTAGCAAAACCGCCTGCAGTAGGTTGGTATTGCAGCCGTAAGACCGGCTTACAGGGCGGCAAAGGGTCCTCAGCGCCTCCTGAATCGATCTCTTCCGGCGGCGATAGGACCAACGCCGCCGCCGACGCCACCGTCGTTGCGTGGCAGATCGCCGTCTTGGGCGGCGTTTTGGGGCTGCAGACACCATGGCGGTCGGGTACGTGCTGGGTGATGTGCGCATATGTTGGGGTCTGGGCATGACGATGAGCACCGGCGGCGCCTTGCGGGTTTAGGGGCTTGCTGCGGCTATGCCAACGCACCTGCCGTGTTTTGAATTGTGCGGGGTGGTGTTGTCAACCTAGTGCACGAGCTGAGTGAAGTTGTGTTGCAAAACGTGTGGTCTGGCATGTTGCATCGTACACGTGGTCGTACTCGCGCTGTGCTCTACACCAGGATTTCTGACTGCATTGTTTGGTTTTGTGCAGCAAAAACAAGCGTATCTCCAAAGGAAAGAAGGGAGGAAAGAAGAAGGCGTAAGTTTGTAATTCAAGTTGTTTCAGCTGTATAACTCATTCCTTACTGCAAAGTTCGTGTTAAGTATGATGTGTTGTTCCACCAGTACACCAAATCATCATTGTTCAGATTTGTCGTCTTGGCTTAGGTTTTTGTGCGCTACAGGCACTGTGTATCTTTTGTTGTGTATTGTGTGCGCTAGTGTCTGCGCATGCAGTACCTGCGCAACCAGCATGTTTTGTTACGCTTTGCGTGTTGTAGTGGCGGACACTGGAGAAGTAGCATGCACACTGTAGCGTCTTTGGGTATTTGTCGGCATTTTATTAGATTTCCTTGATGGGGTAGTGTCACACAAGGATGCACAGCATGCTGGGCGCCTCTGTGTTTAAGAGGCACCAGGATGTTGAGTGTAGACTTGAATTAGTGGTCGTAATTATCCTCATCCCAATGTTACCATCCCAATCGGTAATGACTAGTGTCTTCATTGTTGTTGAGCCTAGCTAACAGTCAGAACAGTTTCCGCCGTTGCCATTGTCGCTCACACGCTGGGGTGTATTTCAGTGTGGATCCGTTCAGCAAGAAGGATTGGTATGATATCAAGGCCCCTTCCATGTTCACACAGCGGAACATTGGCAAGACGCTTGTTACCCGCACCCAAGGCACCAAGGTTCTGCATAGTTGTCTCTGCTTGCAGTGCGCGGATGCAATAAGTATGTAGTTGCTGACAAGCTCGGCTTGCAGATTGCATCTGATGCACTGAAGGGACGAGTTTTTGAGATTTGCCTTGCCGATCTTCAACAAGATGAGGACCAGGCTTACAGGAAGATGAAGTTGCGCGCAGAGGATGTGCAAGGCCGCAATGTGTTGACCAACTTCTGGGTACGCTAGTGACTGTTTGACACATGATATCGCAAGTGCATGAGGTGCTGAGCGTCGCGCATGTCTTTCCTCACCACTTTGGCCGGATGCTAGTGGAGCCTGGACAGTCTGGTGAATGATGTAGTGCTTATGACGTTGATTGTCTCATTGCGTCAACCTTGACTTGTACAGGGCATGGATTTCACAACAGACAAACTGCGGTCGCTGGTTCGCAAGTGGCAAAGTTTGATTGAGGCTCATGTTGATGTCAAGACCACTGACAACTACACGCTGCGCCTCTTCTGCATTGGCTTCACCAAGAAGCGACCAAACCAGATCAAGAGGTCTTGCTACGCGCAAACTGCTCAGATCCGCCAGGTAAGTACTCATAAGCGACTTGGGCTAGTTTATGCTATGTCAGATGTTGCTGCTGCAAGCCGATGACACTGGCTATATCTGACAGATTCGCAAGAAGATGCGGGAGATCATGATGGCGCAGGCATCAAGCTGCGATTTGAAGGACCTGGTCTCCAAGTTTATCCCCGAGGTGATCGGGAAGGAAGTTGAGAAGGCTGCTGCAGGTATCTACCCGCTGCAGAACACCTTCATCAGGAAGGTGAAGATCCTGAAGGCGCCCAAGTTTGACCTTGGCAAGCTCATGGAGGTAAGTAAGGCTGGTTGCCTATTGGGCACCTCGTCAAGCAGTCCCCACTTTTACGCCATGGTGGTCGGCTGCCGCATGGTGCCAAAAGTGCTGCCATGCCTGTCATGGTGCAGTGCAGAAGATGGTTCTGGGTCGTATTTCATCCCCATAGTCATAGAGCATTGCTACATTTGTGGATGTGCTTATCTCACCTGCACTGTGTTGCAGGTGCATGGCGACTACGCTGAGGAGGTTGGCGCCAAGCTTGAGCGTCCTGCAGAGGAGGTGAGTTGTTTTCTCGAGTAACATGTTGCAGAAAGCAGACCCCTGATGCAATGCTAATTGCATTGTATTGCAGGCTGAGGAGGCTGAGACACCTGCGGAGCCTGTTGGCGCTTAGGGTAGCTATTGTATGCCATAGCATGCTCTGTGTGACATTGTTGTAAGCAACTACTGATGGTATGCTCGCTACAGCCTGCCTCTAAATGCTTGCTGTGGTCTCTCTATTCGTGTGGCAATGGTTTCTGCACGTTGCCAATCTTTATGGTCAGCAGGTCAAGTCAACCTTCTAGTAGACTGGAGAGGCATGCGTGCATGACCAAGGGGGTAGAGGCAGTAGAGTAGTACAACAAGGTAGTTGTGTAGGTAGGGTAGCGCGGTGGTGAACTGGAATTGATTATGTGTAATGCATGTGATGTGGTGCTGTTACCTCAATGCCTGATGCATACGCAAGGACCATGGTATGACACAGCTCAGCTGATGCATGAGCACTTACATCTTCAATGTGCACCTGTTCTATCTGCTGACATGTTATGCATGTCCTTAACTACCAAGTGCATATCCTGTATACTAGATACACCAACGATGCAAGCGCCTCACAAGTCGCCACAGCAGCTCACTTTACAAAATGGTGCGAGTCTAATTACCTGGCTGTATCAAAGTAGCTGCCATTTTGTCTGACACGCTTGTGTCACTAATAGAGTTTGTTGTTGCTGATTGTCTGACATTGGAACCCACAGCGCTAAACACACAGCCAGTCACAAGCCCATGCAATCTACGGGCACGATACCCCAATTCCAACCACTCCCACCTCGCATGACCAAACCATGCCAACCACTCCCCCCCAACCATGCATGCCGCTGTGTAGGTTGTTTCCGTTGCTGAGGTTGTTGTGCTAGGCAAGGACACGTAGCTGCCTACCCAGTACACGTACCGGACCTTGCATATGTTGTGATAGTATAAGTTGTGTTTGATGAGATATGTAGGCCTCACGCAAACAGCGTTGCAGGTCCAATAAAATAGCTATTGGGGCAGGATGTGACGCTGGCCAGCCCGGGACGCGCACATGGTCAAAGTCGCCCTCTTCAGCTGTCACACCCTTGTGTCCCAGCAGAGTCGGAGGTGCCACAAGTTGGTGGTGGTTCATGAGCTGCTTGGTTTCTGCTAGTTTTTACTCCCTGTGCTGGCTACATAAGCTGACCATGCTTGCCTCCATGGTCAGCTTATGTACGGCGTATCGTTTCGGGGGTACCAATCACATAAGTTCGCAAGGTCACCTATGGTAGTGTTATGCATCAAGCCGCTTGGCCCTTGTGGCAACCATCTCGCAGTTTATGCACACACGGAAACGCAGGCACAGCAACAGCAGGACAGGTAATGTGACACAGCTGGCTGGTGAAGTCACACGCTGTACAAATGAGCACATTAGCGCCTCTGGGCTGGCTTGCTGGTATAGGACACGGCGCGGGGGGGGGGGGGGGGGGGGGGGGGGGGGGGGGGGGGGGGGGGGGGGGGGGGGGGGGGGGGGGGGGGGGGGGGGGGGGGGGGGGNGAATGGGTGCCCTACGCAGTGATGTGTTCTATCGGGTTGCTTGTGCGCCTCATTATGCTGAATGACTAGCTGTTGACGTCTGACTGCCAGCCACTGGCATGGCACGCACCTTGCTCTTTGTCCATAGTGTGCGTGCATGCATACAATCTACAACCTGTGCCGATCATGCACACACAACATGATGCAGCAAGTGCCGACGCAAGCACACACCAGCCTACCCAGGCAAGCACACTTGTTGGACATGCAGTCAGATGGTCACCCCATGAAGCGCTTGTTGGCGAGGCTGAGACAAAAGATGCTGAGGGGACGATGCGCATCAGTACTGCACCCCGCCACCACCGTTGCTGTACAAGTTGGTGTGTTTATGGCGCTGAGACTGCGATAATTGTCACTGCCAACAACACGCCGACAGACACTGCACGGGGAGCATACGGCATGGCAAAACACGGCATGCCCGTGCGCGCGCGCAGGACTGCGGACACACACAGCTGCACCAGCACTGATACAGAACTGGGGAGAGGGGGAGGGCAGAGGGGGGAGGGGCGGGGAGGGGTGAGGGGGCAGTCACACGCTGCGCGTTCGCTGCATACACTGCTGCAGGACATTGGAGTGGAGAGTGACTGACGCTGCTACCCACGCATGCTGCAGGTGAAACACCGGATTTGTTGACGTGCATGCAAGACTGATGGGGGTGGTGAGTAGTTGGTAGGTAGTAGACATAGCGGCGAACTAGCTAGCAGCAAGACAACAAACTTGAGCCCGGTGTCTGTGTCTGTGTCTGTGTCTGTGTCTGTGTCTGTGTGACTGTGCTGATGCTTGCATGCCATGACTTTGAGTGAAGTTGTGTATACACTTGCATGAGCAAAATCCCCGTTGCATCTCTTGTACTCTATGTATGCATGGTGCTTGTCCCTCGGCATGCCAAATACGGGTAGCACGACGGCAGTCAGTACCTCTCTCTCTCTCTCTCTCTCTCTCTCTCTCTCTCTCTCTCTCTCTCTCTCTCTCTCTCTCTCTCTCTCTCTCTCTCTCTCTCTCTCTCTCTCTCTCTCTCTCTCTCTCTCTCTCTCTCTCTCTCTCTCTCTCTCTCTCTCTCTCTCTCTCTCTCTCTCTCTCTCTCTCTCTCTCTCTCTCTCTCTCTCTCTCTCTCTCTCTCTCTCTCTCTCTCTCTCTCTCTCTCTCTCTCTCTCTCTCTCTCTCTCTCTCTCTCTCTCTCTCTCTCTCTCTCTCTCTCTCTCTCTCTCTCTCTCTCTCTCTCTCTCTCTCTCTCTCTCTCTCTCTCTCTCTCTCTCTCTCTCTCTCTCTCTCTCTCTCTCTCTCTCTCTCTCTCTCTCTCTCTCTCTCTCTCTCTCTCTCTCTCTCTCTCTCTCTCTCTCTCTCTCTCTCTCTCTCTCTCTCTCTCTCTCTCTCTCTCTCTCTCTCTCTCTCTCTCTCTCTCTCTCTCTCTCTCTCTCTCTCTNGTTATGCTACCCGAGTTGATGCACATGGCGTTTATCTCCAGGCATCACCGATGTATAGTACGTCACGTACCTTTGTTCACCGCCACGTCAGCTCTTCGACACGTTTGCCTGTCACTGTCAGATTGACCTTGAACTCACTCTCGAACAGACTCTCGCTCCAATGAATAAAGAGATCTTCGTGGAGTATCTTCGGCGCCTGTTTGCCAGCTGGTATACAAGCCCAAGGTTCAGTTGTTACTAAGAGAGTGACTGGCTAGTGCGCCAGAAGCGTGCTGCATTCTTACGGCTTGGCCAAGGGCACATTCCCAACGTCAGCCTCGGCCGCATCGCAGGCAAGGTGACGGTGCATTGCTGCATGGTATGCCCGCTAGACTGCATGCACAAGCAGCAGGCATGGTTGGGGTAGATTGGAGCTCTTAGCCTTCAAGTTGAGCACGTTGGAGGCCATTGCCATTGTGCTCAGGCGCAGGTACGTAGGCGTTGCAGCACGATGGCTGAGGCGGACAAGGAGGGCAACCAGATCTCGTACTGGCCGCACATCCCCGACCGCTTCAACATCTTCATCAGCGACTGGATCGTCTGCAGCCATGGCCTGGAGTACTGCTACAGGTACGGCGAGGACCACCGCATGACCAACAACATGAAGTGGGAGGACCAGGTCACAGAGGACGACTGTGAGATGTTCCAGGACGAACTGGATGATAGGGAGCCACTTGACGTCAGCAACGACTACACAATCCTTGACAACGACATGTGCACTTGCGCTGCTGGTTGTGCTGACTTGTGTGTAACACCCATGCATGGACAGGACTGCGTGCTTCCAGCATCGACCAGGGGGATGCAAGAGCTGCCTTGACTTCGTCAGCATGGTGCGGGCGAAAAGGGAGCAAGCCAAGCAGCAAAGGGGAAGGGGAAGGGGAAGGGGAAGGGGCGCCTTGCCTTGACTGGCTCAGCGTGCCAGTTGGCAACACGGGGTAACTACTACAACAGTTGCTGGACATGTGTAATGCATTGCTGCATCAGCTTTTGCAGTATTTCGTGCATGGTAGGAAGCTTGATGTGGTGAGATGCAGCGAGCAGCATCCAGACTGACGGAAGGCTGTGCTGCAGGGTTGCTGAGGATAGGCGAAGGTGATGAGACCGTCTATGAATGGTTCATGAGTGCACCACATACCATTGTGCACAACGACACCGGGTTGCCATTGTGGCGCTTCTGTGAGCTCGCAGGCATGTTGTATGGAATGCGGTCTCTGTATGCACCAATGTGGATGTTAGGACAAGATTGTACGCCGTTGTTGATACTTCAATGTGTATGTCCTGTATAGTATGGATGTGTATGTTGTGGTAGCTGGAGGTACTTTCATTCGTTACATATCGGTAGTTGCGTATAGGGTTACAACAAACCTGTCATCATCACATGTGCGCACATGCATCACCACCAGATGCTGAAGCGTGGCGAGGTTGTCTCTTTGCAATTGCTTGGAAATATGCGCTCTGACCAAGCAACCGATTGAGTATACTGCATTGCGCATGCAGCGTTCACACGAAGAAAAGCGCCACCTTTCGGGGTGGCGCAGTGACACTTCTCAGTCGACCACGCAGTAACACTGCTGCATTTGTATTACACGGTCTGCTTGGGCAAAGCAGCCAGCGCGCTTGTGATTGAACAAAGTGTTACTGTCACTTTCAAGTCACCGCACATTGCGCCAACACCGATATGTAGCATATGTGACAAGACATTGTACATGTGTCTCGTCACAAACGAGGACCTGGCCACAATGACCGTGTAAGCCAAGCACCAATGGATTCAGGAAGTGTTGTTTCCGATGCAGCTGCGCAATCCTTCACTCTGCGCAACACCTTAGATTGCGCAACTCCAGCTTCGTCAGCCGCCGCTGCATGCGGACTCTATGTATGTGAACTAAAGCCTCTGATGATGTGGTGGGCATCATCTGGGTAGGTGGGTGATGAGCTCAGTGGCGGCCACCTGCTAGCAACCATGGCTATGTATGAGGTAAGTGCATACAGCGCCTCGCTTTGCCAATATGCACTCTGTTTGGCTCGGCTTACATGGAACGCAAGCGAGGAAGAGTTTGACTTCATGCAGCACATGGGTACGTGTCGAGCACGCTTCTGTTGCTTGGGTAGGGGTTGTCATCCGTTGCAGTCGACCAAGACAACTCCCTTCACCACAATTTCTTGGGCTCCAGCGTGTACCTCAGAGGTGATTGGTTGAGTTGTTCGAGAGTCTGTCCACCATTTAGCACAGTGTGTTGGGTTGACTGCACGTCAATTGTTGTGGCATCATATGCATACTGTCATGTAGCCCTCCCATGCAATGGTTACGAACGCACACAACATAATACGCGAGCACGTGCACGCATGCACACTCTTTCTTGCTCTGTCCTTGCTTGCACATTTGCACTTATATGCATGTGTGAACAGGCTGGGTGTTTTGCACCCACGGCTACGGCCGCGAGTGTTGCGACGGGTGCGCAGTTGACTACCGCTAAGACCAACAATGCTCTCTGGGATGCGCATGCTACCGAAGATGACCTCTTGTACTTCACCAGCGCCCCAGATGACAGGAAGCCACTCAACGTATTTGGATTGTACGTGGTGCTCAAAGGCGAAAGGTATGTGTTGTATTGCAGCCTTGCAGTATGCTTGCTGCAGCATCACGTAGCTGCAGCAAGCATTTTATGCGTGCTGGTTGGCAATGTAGTACAGCTGCTTCAACTCATTTCCCCTCTTTTTCCCCTCTTTGCTGTGACAGGACAGCATCGCCGTGTGGGATGCATGTGATGTTTAAACTTTGTTGCTCGGAGTCGGCAACATGCGCACAAGTCGAAGAAACTCTCGTGGTTGACGCGCACGACAGCCTACTTGGGGATGCGCCACATGTGAGATTTGTGTATCAGCACCTGTGAGTGAAGTAACGACCAGGCGTGGCATAAACCCCTGACGAACGCCGCAGAGTTGAAGTGTTTGCAGATCGTGCCCTTGGCGGAAGCATGCGTGTCCGCTTCTTTTCATATGGACTGGACCACGCATTCGCGCTACGCTAGTCGCTTATGTTGTAGTAGGTGCTCTGTTGGCGTAGTCTTGCAGGAGGTGCAGCACCCTGAATGCAAACAGCGAATCTGTATGCTTAGATGTTTGCTGGGTGTGGCTTGTTACAGCAGGCTGCAGCTGAATTATTCATTACACTCGCATGCACACGCATACGAAGGACGTCCGCTGCATTTGCTTCAAATCATGAGGCAGCCGTTGAGTGACTTGTCCAAGGGGACAACCTTAGCGCGTTGTGGCGGGGCACTTTATGGTTGGTTTGCGTCTATGCAAATAGCGTAATGACGCCTGATGCTGGTACATTGCACTGATAGGTTGTGGCAACACAATTAAAAGTGCCGATCTAAGCAATGCATACAGCATGCAAACAAGTTTCAGGACTGGACTCTTACTAGCCCCAATTGCTACTCGCGTTGCCTGCGTGACTAGGAACTGGCAATTGCTTAATTGTATGTACCTGTATACAGTCACCTGTGGGGCTACACTACTACATCAAGCTGGCAGTCAGATGCTGCAACAACCCCTTAACTTGCGTAAAGCGCGCGGGTACACACGCGCACACATCAATGCGCGTACACGCACGCAAGCGCGCACCAAGACAAGCTGCACCTCATTGCATGGTACAACCGTGCAGTCAGTTGTCCGGTTTCTTTCATCTTTGGAGAACGATGCCGAGACTGTATTGGCATTATTGTTGCCCGGAGAGACACAGGGCAGAAAGATGGATATTGTGGCATCCGACCTGGGTTGGGACTTGCGGACATTGTTTCTTTAGGAGCTAGAGCTTGTGCATTAGAGTAGCAAGCTAGCAGCAGGCTAAGAGGCGCAAGCATGATAACCTTGACCCGGCCGACGATTTTGTACCTCTTGCTAAGAAGACACCAGTTGGTGATAAGAGCCCTTGGAAAAGCTATCTTGCGACATGGGTTGGACAGCAGGTGCTTTGTGGACTCTACCGCCTTGTTGTGATAGTGCATATCAAGTCCACTCGAACGCACACATGTTACCGGTATTGGCAGTGGCGATGAGGTGCATACACTTTGCGAGTCCACCTGACGTGGCGCTACCTTGTTGTAGGATGTAACGTTGCATTCGCCAGCAACTCATCTGTCTAGATAATGGCTGTGCGGTTGAAATATCATACAGATGCAATGCACTACTGCATGTGATGTGTGGGTGTGCGCGATGTTGGGTGGACTTTGTTGTGACCATTGTAGTACTACCATCACTTACCACGGACCCCGGGAGCTGAGGGATATGCCTGACAAAGCACATTTTGCAGCTCCATGCTGTTGCTTGCACGACCAACTACCAGCCTGCAGTGCTGGAATGAACGTAACATGGCACTTGCTCGCACACTTTTGCAAACAACGCAGCAGTGCAAGTTATTTAGGTGTGAGACAAAGAGGCAGCCGACGCACTGGGAAAGCTGAGCTACAATCATGATTGCGAACCGCTGTGCAACTCAGCACACAGCAACTGCGAGCTGACATGGTTACATACATCACTGCCCTTCCAGCCAGCGCCAATATGTATGCTGGCCTCATATAAACGCAAACAGTTGCACTAGTAATCATCCTGGATTATCCTTAGGGGTCGAGACTTACTGGGAAGCCTCATTTTGCTCTGCAGCGCCTTCAGTTTCTTGTTGCTCGGCAACTTTCCATGCAGCGAATGCCGCCTCCAACTCTGCAAGCCCCACCCTCAGGCGGGCAGCCCTCCTGTCGTCATAGCAAGACCATCACATTCTCAGTGCTTGTCGTCAACATCGTGTTCATGCACATGCATCTTGGCGAGCTTCTTCCACAACTTGTTGTTGCGTGTGGTCTGCAAACTGCCACGCCGCAGACGGCACAGCAGGTGCACCAATCAGGTACACCCTCAGTGCAACAGCAATTCAACAAGTAAGATTGTTAACTTACGGCTTGACAATCTTGGCATAAGGAAGCTCCCTTATAATGCTTCTGACATCACCATCCTCCACTAGAGACTGCAATGCACACAATTTCAGTCAGCTCTGTAAGGCGCTGGACAAGCTGCGCAGTCGGATCTCAATAAAACATCCCACAGAAGCACTGTGAGCATTCAGATGACATACATTATTCTTCAATCGCAGAAGGCGCGAGCGCGGCTTCTTGGTGTTGAGATGCTGCTTGCAGGAGTGGCGCCTGACCAGAAGACCGCTGCCGGTCAACTTGAATCGCTTGGCCGCTGCCTGAACAACAATTGCAACAGTTGGTTATAAGTCACCAACCATGTCTTGTAACTCTACTGTTCTCAGTCTACCCAACCAAACATGCCGCACCTGTGAAACAACTGGGCAGCCTGTTATTGTGGGAACCCAAATGCCACTACTAACTGTTTTAAGCTATTTCCAATTAAGCATCTCTCGATTGAGAATGCTGTCTGTGATGTGGCAGCACATGGCTGTTTATGAGTTGTCGGTGAGCTACAGCGTGAATGAGTTGTGCTGTACACTGTTGTCCAACACTGGCAGTGGCAAGACAGCAATGTGAACGCCTCCTGACGTGTAAGCCAGTAAGCAACAATTGGATGCGCTCAGTATGGATGAACATTGATTGTTGTTTGTTAATAAAATAGTGTCATAATCAATATCACTACTACTTGGCGGTAACACCCGAACGGTGCTTTGCGACAAGTAACCGCGACCATTGCGTTCATTCCGTGCACACAATCCCAAATGTTGAACAGCAAATCTTACGTTGTACTTGAGACATGCGAGGTGCTTTCATAACGCACATTGCCACCCGCGCATTGCCTAGTGCGATGACATGACACAAAGCAGCAAGCACAAACGGCACTGACAATGCAGCCAGCCATGCTGGTTTGCAAGATCGCAACTAACCTTGCGGGTCTTGAGCTTGAGCTTGGCCTGAACAAGCGCAGGACGAGCGGCGGCGGCAGCGGGCTTGCGGGCGATCGACAACGACTGGCCAGCAAACTGGCTCGCGGAGAAGCCCACGGACTTCGCCGTAGCCTTGGCACGCGGCAACCTCAGCACACTGGCTGAGATGGTACCCGCCATCGCTACTTCTCCTCCTCCTCGCCGGCCGCCTCCTCCTCCTCCTGCTCCTTCTCCTGCGCCGCCGCCCAGGGAAACCCTAATCTTGTGGAGCTAACGTTAGCCACAAAAAGCGGATAATAACGCGGGTGACGTGTCCGCCACCCTGCCGCGTAACGCCAAGGCGTAATATACGCCCGTGCGTTACGCTGGGCTCGCTACCACTTCATCATTTTTTAGTACTAGTGAATCACTAGCGTAACGGCATGACGGCTGTCAATCACGTCTCTCGGTTACAGCAGCTGTCACGTGAGCAGTACTGGCAAACAAAGATCATCACTGGGTCAGTGACAAAAGGCGAGCATTGTTGATGACGGCCCAGCTGGCCACTTGCGGAGTGGGTGATGATGAGAACGGATCAGCTGGTACAGTCGGTATCTTGTTTTGCTCACACTCCCTCCACTCAATGAGCTGCTGTACAATCCCAGGTAGCTATAGTTTGACGACAGATTTGAGCTTGGAGGGCGCAAAGGAGCGTAGCAGAAAAGGGCTAAACGCTGGTAGCTCCCAGCTTGCCTACTGAAATGTTATATCACACAGGTACACCGTCTACTCGATGAGCTGCAGTACAACCCCAGGTAGATCTGATTTGACAACAGATTGAATGAGCTTGGAGTACGCATTGGAGTATGGTATAGTAGTAGTGTAGCAGGGTAGTAGGGTAGTATAGCCAGCCAGTGGGAAAGTGATCTCTGCTAGATATACCACACTCTGTGGATGTGTCGAGTTTGCTGCAGCCCCTGCCAGCTGAAAAGCAGCAGCGATGACGGTCTTCCATGAGCGGGGAGACCGATCTGGCTGGTGGCTTGAGGGAGCATCATCATCCAAAACAACATCATCATCGTCGTCATCATCCGTCTCATCTTCCCACTTGCTGTCGCCTCGTGCGTTGCTGGCGCACACGCGCAAGCAGCAGCGGGCCCTGCCATGGCGCGCAAGCCTGCCCCCGCTGCAGGTGCCACACGACAACGCCGCATCAACATCAGGTTAGGCTCAAGCACATCGTGCAATTGGTGGTTATGTGCGGTACGCTGCACTGTGTCGCGCAATATGTGCTGTAGTATGCGAAGGTGTGGTGAAGTGTAGAGTACTAAGGGATAGCACACTTCGATGCGGGCTGGTACAGGTGTTTTGGTCGTAATGAAGTGCAGTGTACTCCACTGCACACACTACTCTGATTGTAGCATCGTCTAGTGCAGTTGCACGTGTGTATATCTGTGCGTATGAATGTGCGCGCGCGCGTCCACGTGTGCGCGTGTGAGTGCGTGTGAGTGGGCGTGGGCATGCATGTGTGTGTGTGGGCGTGCGAGTGGCTATGCCTGTGCCTGTGCGTGTATGTGCATCTGCGCATGGGTGGGCTTGTACGCACGCATGCGTTTGCATATGCGTGCGTACAAGCGCTTGTGTGAGCGTGTGCGTGTGCGGGCGTGTGTATTTGTGGTGAGCGTGTGTCTTATGGAGCGAGTTGCTCTGGCACACGCTTTACCATACATTGCTTGTAGCGATGTGGCAACATCACATCATTGCGCATAACGCAACGCACCGATATTTTCTCCAGGAGGCGGAGATGAAGCGGGCAGCTACACAGCGTGGCCGCTATCCGACCGTTCCTCCTGCGCTTCCCACCCTACGCATCACCACTTCATACACCACCATGTGGGTGAGCCTCACAGTCATGACACGTGGCGGTCTCTGGCGCTGCGCTGCGAGCTGCTGTGCGCAAAGCTCGCTGCACACCTGAGCGACGCGGACGGCGGCAACGTGTCGTGGTGGGAGGACGCCACTGGATCTGCGCCGTGGAGAGTGGCAGCGGACCCTGATGTACATAACGCCTGCGTTGAGGTTTGTTGTGGTGGTGGTTGTGATAGTTGTGGTTGCACTTGCTGCTGCTGCTGCTGCTGTTGGTGGTGTTGCTGTCGTTGTCATTGTGTGTCACTTGTTAATGGTGTTGTTGTTGTGTTGGATACGCCATATGCAAGAAACCAACACTGCATGTGCGCAGATGTTGGATGCGTTTGCGGGCGCGAGTGTGGGGCCTGTGCATCGGTCGCTACGTCTCATCAGCAGCGTGCTCAAGACGGTGTCGGCGGCCACCCCTGCAGTCACGTCGGGACGGCGTTCAACCGCCGATGCGTCCACCCCATCATCATCGCAGGCTGAAGCAGATATAGGCATAGCCACTATGAGTGACAGCTATGCACAGCGCGACGACACGCCAACCAGGAAGAACGGTGCGATGGCAAAAATAGGGTCATCACCACAGCAACCGAGGAAAAGGAGGATCAAAGGACATGTGCTTGAGGAGAGCTCGATGCACGCGTCTTCGGCGACAGAACCAACTAATGCGGCTGCTCAGAATGCCAGCGACACGCGGGTCCTCAAGCCAATGGTCATGGACGCGGACGCGCTAGTGCGTGTGCACGAAATGCTCGGCACGTGGACTCAACGCAACAGTGGTGTGGCTGTCAACAGAGGAGAGGGTAGCGGTGCCGATGTTGCTGACGTTGGTGTTGCGGAGGGCGTGTACACGTCGATTGTGGGGGGAGTGCACGCGGTGGCGTCCCTGCTTGCGTCTCTTGACGAGGGCATCAAAGAGGATTTGTTGGCAAAGCGCGAGGCGTTTGAGGGTGAGCGCGCGATCACCGTCACCGCACGCAACAACTTCGAGCGTGCACTCGCCGCCGCATCCGCCTTCAGCAACGCCATCGGCACCACACGCAAGGAGAGCCTCACCGTCGCCACGGACAACAACGACGAAGACGACAAAGAGGACAACAACGATGAGAATGACGATAACAAACCCACTCTCAGAAAAGCAACTTCGACTCGAACTTTTGCACGCAAGACCGAGCCTGAGTCCACTGCACGTGCACCTGCGGTTGACGCTGCAACCAACACTGTCAGCAGAGAGTATGTTGACGCGGGGGCGCAGACGGAGAGCGTGAGCGAGGAGCCGGAAGAGGAGGAGGAGAGTGAAGAGTGTGAGAGGGTGGACGCGTGCGTGCAGGTGGACGACGAGCTTAACGCGTGTGCGCGATGCCAAGCGCGTGATGCTCAGGAGGCTGATGACGGGCGCCAGTCTGCTATAGAAGAGCAACCTTTGTCAAATGTGTCAAGTCCCACCCCAGTGGAGAGTCTGGTGTTGGATGAACCTAGCCCTGAACCATTTAATGTCGCAAAGGGGAAGCGCAGGGGAAGCCGCAAGGGATCGAGAGCGAAGGGGGCAACAAGTACAGGAACAACATCAGCAGGGAGGAGACGCACTTTACTACCGGAGGAAGAGAGGGAGAAAGAGAGGGAGAGCGAGTCTCAGGAAGACGGAGCCGGAGACGGTGATGATGATGTGCAAGCCCAAGAGCGGGTATTAATGGGGTTCTTTACCAGCAGCAGCGGCAAGGAAGCAGCAGCAGGAGGAGCTCTGCCGCCGGCTGTGGAAGCCAGATCGGTCGGGACGCAGTGTGACGAGGTCCTATCGTGGTTGCCGTCGCTGTCCAACACGGCGCCAACTGTGCTGCTTGCTGAGCGTGCCGGTGGGGAAATCTCCTTGGATGCAAACGAGAGCTCCCTAGCAGCTCCCACGCCTTCCCCGCCAGCATGGCCGCCGATACCGCCGCTGCAACGCTCACCCTCTCATGCGCCCCCGCTTAGCCCACGTTTGCAGTCTTCACCTGAAGTGAGCACACAGTGCTTTTGACCTGTCGCATGCCTTAGACTACTGCTCAACTCGTTCTCTCTTGTGTGCAGGCGCAGAGTGAGCCCGGCTCTGCGCGCAAGGCCAATGCGCAGAAGAATTCTGAGCTGATGCAGAAGCTGCTCGCAAGCCTCGGGGTGGGATACACTGCACGCGTGCGGCTTGTGCCTGTAGGTGGCACTGGGAACTGAAGTGAGTGTTTGTTTGTTTTGCACAGGTGCGGGAACCACAAGCCAACGCCAAGGTGCTGCCGCGATGGCAGCTGCTCAAGATACTCGAGCAGATATACGTGGTGAGTAGTGAGCCTAGTTCAGTGACTGTGAAGGTGATCATCACTCATGACACGTGTTCGTGTCTATGTGCGAGCAGGAAAAATTGCAGCTTCTGGCATCGGAGAAGCCTGCGGCCGCTGGTGGCAGGATGGCCGAGTTCATGTACACGTATTTCCAGCGCACGTACGGTGTCAAGAGCGTCGCCAAAAGGTGAGCATGCACAAGTCAGTACTCACATTTGCACTTCGACACGAGTTCACTCTCATCTCCACTGCGCAGGAATCTCGTGGACGTGCTTACTTCTCTCATGACCCTCATCGACTCGGGTATCTTCCAGCCCAAGGAGTGCGAGGTCCTGCGCGGCAACACGCTGCGCCTGGACTACTTCACCCGCTTCGTGCAACTGGCTTCTAACGGTACTGGTGGATGCTTGATTTATTGCTCTGATGCATCAACCTGAAGCAATATGCGTGCAGAGCGCAATCTCGGGGAGGGCGCGTGCGCCTTCTACTTCGCCATGTTGTCGGCGTACCGCGCGGGTTTGCCGCGTGGCTCGCGCGTGTTCTCCGACTCGCCTCTCAACCCCAACAGCAGCAACGCGGATGCGGTGGTGGGCGTGACGTGGCTCTCGGCCCCCCGCGCCCTCGAGCTCTACAGGACTCTCCTCGGCTACGATGAACAAGAACACGACAACGCCAGCAGCGGTGCGCGCAGGTTCGGCGAGGTGATAGCCTCTCCAAACAACATATCTCCGCGCACCAACGAGGCAAGTCTGGAGAAGCTCCTCGCACCGGGCATGGTGAGAGCACATGGTCGAGAGTGTATGAGGAGAGAGAGTTGGGGGATCGAGACCATTGGGGTTGAGTGTATGTGATGTTGCGCAGAGCGGGGATAAAGAGAGCGTGGACCTGGATCTCTTCCTGGCGGTGTGCACGGAGCAGTGGCTTGCCAAGCAAATGCCGCCACAGCCACAGCAACCGACGCCACCGCAGCAACAACAACAATAGCAGCAGCCGTGGCAGTAGCAGAGTGCAGCACGGTTGATAATGGCAAAGGCGCGATTTCATTGTACTTGCACACATTCCCTGGAGTACATAATTGATTGTGTACATCTGTCTACGCTTTATGTACAAGCATGTAAGTGCAATCATTCCTCCTCTTCTTCCAAGGGTTCTTGATCTATGATGTCAAACATGCTCCTCTGGCGCTGCAAGTAGTCATGATATGCAGCCACATCCTCCTCATCTTGCTGCTCTTGAGAACTCTGCAGAAGCCGTGGACAACAAACGATGTTAATTGCTGATGACAAAGAAAACGCGCATGTTTGCCCGCGCTAACAAGCACATCATGCAAAGCGTAAACACACGCACTTGACTGGACAGGGATACGGCCTTGGTATTGTTGTTGCCGTCATAGTTGCTGCTGCTGTCAACATTCTTGTTGCTTGGACTTAGCCGCCTCCGTGCCTTACTGCGCGTGTACACGCGCTTGCTCCTGTTACAGCGTGCTGGACTCGACCCTGATCCCGCGCGGTGATTGCCGGCGTCCCTTCTCTCCATCACAAGCTCATCCACGACTTGCTGCCACTGAACAAAGATGACAACGAACAGTTGTGTTACACAACAAAGAGAGTGAAACACGTAAGTGGACACGCTGCACTGACCTCTTTGCATACGAGGCGGCAGGCGGCAAGGTGGTTAACGGGTAGGGCGGCGAGAGCGAGTGAGAGCACCTCGCAAGGCAGACGCGCCGCAGACCGCCACTCGACCGCCGCCCGCCTCTTCCTGATGGTGTGGGGATGCAATGATGTCCTTCTCTCTTCTAACGATGCAGGCGTATGCATCAACAACACGCACCTCGCACGCCACTCAGCGATCTGGGCAAGGCGCTCTCGCCAGTTGCACGGCTGAGTGTTGTTGGTGTTATTGTTGTGGCCGCCAAGCTTGCTGCTGTTGTGTACAGGGGAGGAAAGTAGGATAGCGTCGTCCGAGTCGGGGGAGAAGCGGCCCGGGTGAGTTGTTGAGTTGTTGTTGTGTTCTTGACTTAGTGATGCTGTCGGGACAGGAGTGGGAACAGGCGAGGCGGGCTGCGCGTCCATGCCGCGTATTGAGGACTCCATCGCGCGCTCTAAAGTCTCTGGACATGTTGTTTTGAGCGCAACAATTGATCGGGGCAACCGTTACTTGTGACAATATGATGGTTGCATGACAGCAAAGACGCAGCGTGTAGCATCTTGGCTACAGCAAAGGCCCAACAAGCTGCACCACCACCACCGCAATGTTCCATCATCAGTAACTTTAGTGACATGCTTAAGCAAAGAACGTGACAATGTGTCAAGAATAGCGTAAGCCTGCATTCTGCCCAATCATCGCACCAATGCAAAGCTGCTAGCGAAACACGTACTCTTTGAGTATTGTGTATCTCACTATGGTAAAGATGCCGCCTTCCTCTTTCATGCAACAACGGGTACCTATGCTTACGCTGGGTCTGTTGGGTTGGTTTCTTGATGCTGAAAGAGCAGCGGTGGGGGCAGTGTTAGCAGTTTTGACTTTGAGCTTGCAGCAATGTGTCCCCAACATGCAGCGGAGCCTCTGCCCAATCCCTTCCCCCTAGACGAGCAATCAAACTCCTTCCCGCCGCTGCCGCCGCCGCCTGAGGGTCGCTCTGCAACGGCTTGTTTTCAAACTTCACATTGCGCACTTGTGTGATCTCTGCTGGTTTTTGGCTGTCTTCCTAGCAGGCAGTAGGATAGTTAGGCGGCGGCGGCGGCGGCGGCGGCGGCGAACATCCATAGCTGGCGAATCCTGCTGGTGAAGGCGTCTCGCATGCATGTCTGGTGATTGGTGGCCGCTCCAGGGGGTGGGGCGGTGGCGGCAACGGCAGTGTCAAAGCAGCCTTGAGCAGCAGAAGGTATGATACGGCTGATGCCAGTATGGTGAGAATTTCTGTGTAGTTTGTATGATTGCAGTGCAGACGAGACGTTTTCTCTCCTTGTGCATGACACTGGCCCTGCTCCTTGCTTGCACTTTGCGCTGAGCGCATGCGTTGAGTCTGATGTCTCCCGTGGTTGCAAGTGTCCTGGTTGCAGGAACTTGCATGCTCAACAACACGCTCTCTTTGCACGTCTATTGAAGGCAAAGCGTATGTGGTCTTGTTACCACCCAAATGATCAAAGCGTATCCTATGTTACATGCGACAGTTAGTATCACTATGCATCTCCGTTTCAGACATTGGTTTGCCTGGTAGGTCTCTACGATTGTCGTCCAATCCGCCTGTAGTTTGGCCGTAGACTGTAATGCGAGTGTCCACTTGCTACCAAGTTGGTTATCTGAATGATTGGTGTCCATGCATTTGCACACCAATGCATTAATCAGTCGCTTCCGCAGCCGCAGGATCATCCAGCCCAAGGACACCAACCAAAGCAGCTACAGTTGGACCCGTTTCGCGCGGCTGCACGCGTGCTCCTCAACGCCACCGCGCGCAGGGAGAGCGAGAGTGGGACAGGGTCTCCACGTGCCGTGTTGTTTTACTTCCACTCGCGCTCGTGCCGCCTCTGCCGCTCGCTGCGCCCCGACATCCATGCCTGGAGCAATGCGGATGGCGTGAAGGTGGCCGTGGTGGAGGCGGACGTGGACGACGAGCGCTGGATGCCTGAAATGCTGCACTACAACATCGAGTCTCTCTCTCTCTCTCTCTCTCTCTCTCTCTCTCTCTCTCTCTCTCTCTCTCTCTCTCTCTCTCTCTCTCTCTCTCTCTCTCTCTCTCTCTCTCTCTCTCTCTCTCTCTCTCTCTCTCTCTCTCTCTCTCTCTCTCTCTCTCTCTCTCTCTCTCTCTCTCTCTCTCTCTCTCTCTCTCTCTCTCTCTCTCTCTCTCTCTCTCTCTCTCTCTCTCTCTCTCTCTCTCTCTCTCTCTCTCTCTCTCTCTCTCTCTCTCTCTCTCTCTCTCTCTCTCTCTCTCTCTCTCTCTCTCTCTCTCTCTCTCTCTCTCTCTCTCTCTCTCTCTCTCTCTCTCTCTCTCTCTCTCTCTCTCTCTCTCTCTCTCTCTCTCTCTCTCTCTCTCTCTCTCTCTCTCTCTCTCTCTCTCTCTCTCTCTCTCTCTCTCTCTCTCTCTCTCTCTCTCTCTCTCTCTCTCTCTCTCTCTCTCTCTCTCTCTCTCTCTCTCTCTCTCTCTCTCTCTCTCTCTCTCTCTCTCTCTCTCTCTCTCTCTCTCTCTCTCTCTCTCTCTCTCTCTCTCTCTCTCTCTCTCTCTCTCTCTCTCTCTCTCTCTCTCTCTCTCTCTCTCTCTCTCTCTCTCTCTCTCTCTCTCTCTCTCTCTCTCTCTCTCTCTCTCTCTCTCTCTCTCNGTACGTGCCATGCGCAGTGTTGTTGGAGGCGGATACGCTGGCGGCGCTCGCACGCACGCCACCACCACGCCACCGCCCCCACGCGCTTCGCAGCCTCGCAGCCCTGAAGGACATCGCTCGCGAGACTAGCGCCACAAGGAGCTCGTAACTACTTTTGTAGTGCACACTGCTACCGCAGTAAGTAGACCGAGACCAGCTACATTTGGCTTCACAGTCGCCATACGTTCAGTGCTTGTCAACCGTATTGCATCAGCCAAAGACATGTATCTTGCGCAAAGTGCAGCGGGCGGCACTTATGTTGCGTGCATATGCACCACACATTGGTGAATAGTTCAGGCAAAAGTTGTGTCACCGCTATTGCTGGTACCAGTGCTGCAAAGGAATGCAGCCTTGCTGGGGCACCTGGGGCAAGCCATGCTCAACGTCGCGGCAGGGCCTTGTTGTTACATGATTGTTGGCGTCTTATGCCAGTTTATCAACCGTGCTGGTTTCACATATGAACAAACGTGTTGCAGCTGGCACACAGCAGTACAGCACTGGTCTTGTGGCGATGTTAGACAAGCGCAATGTGCCTACTTAAGCAGCCAAGATTAGGCTAGCCTCACAGTGCAAGTTGTGCAAATGCGTGCAAACAAGACACAAAGGTATGATGGCATGCCCACAACCACGCAAATAAGATCAATCTATTTGCTAACGTCAACATGCTTGCATGAAAACCGCACAACGCGACACTCAACTTCCGCTGCAACAAAGATCGCTTGCTATGGAAGGGAGGGAGCTCGACGTACAACTGCATGTGCAAGGTGCTGTTGCAGAAGTGTACTGCCGGTAGGAGCCAATGTTAACAGTGGTGCCTGACTTCTTGGCGTTGTTGTTATGGGCATGCACCTGCACTCAACTGAGCATATGGATGTGCCTTTATTGCGGTCGCATCAAGGCATGTGTACTGCATGAGCGCACCACATATCTGGCTGGCATGAATAACTTAACATAAAGCAATGCTGTACAGTGTTCAGCAGCTAGCCAGCAAATTGAAAGAGAATGATGTGTGCCACATCATGTGGCACAGACATGGCAGCATGCCGTAGGTACTAGCTTGTGAATGTTCATGCTGGCTAAGCTGTTGCTTTGTTCCCACCTGATGTGCCTTTCTTGTTGCTGCAACAAACTCAGAATGAATGAATGAATGTGCAACAGCCCACCACAACGAGGACAACCCCGACAGCGCTTATGCACCTTGTTGTACTCTGGCGACGGGCACCGCCGGAGGTCACTGGTTGTGCAAATGCTTGCAGCCTTGGAAAGTCTTCAGGAAAACGGTTGGTATTCTTCGTTGCCCGCGGGCCGACCAGTCCTTTGATCACAGCTACATCGTAGGCCATTGCAGCAACGTGTTCCTGCTTGTGGTAACCCAAGATCCTGAGGCAGAGTAAGTCTGTCAAAGCACTTATCACAATTGGCCAAGGTGTTTTGCATATGTGCTCACTGGTACTCTGCGCTTTTGCGGTCTCGAATGCACGCAAACCACACTGCCATCTCGGGGTCCCAAAACACTCCGTCGTACTTGGAAGTGCGTGCTGGTACGCCAGGCATAAAGGGGCTCAGGGTTACAAAAGGAAAGCAATCTTTAGTACGAGCACAGCTGCACACAACCTCAACTCACGTTCTGGCAGGTCTTCGCTGTCAGTCCCTATATCGCTGCCAGCATCGTCACGCTGGCTTGGCAGTAAGGATGAAGAGCGACGTCGTGACTGCTTGGTTGCTGGCTTTTGCTTGCGTTCACTAAATGGGGAGTAGCGTGTGCAGTTTGTCCAGCAGACAGCACTAGTTGCTGATTGTGCGTAGCCGCTTACCATGCCTCAGGTGTTGCTGGTGCGAGCTTGGCCCGTTTTGGCTGCGCGCGCTGGCCTGATCTAGTGACCCCTGAAGTTCCACACCAGTATAGCTGAAGGAATCGCCCTGGCAGCAGTTATACAGGACTGCATGCAAGGTATGAAACTCACGACCAACTTGGTTACATACTTTTCAGGCATGTTGAGATAGGCGACTTGCTGCCTCCAGCATGACGCAGGTTGTAGCTGTGCGGGCTGTCACACCTGTCAGGCAAGCATATCAAGTGCCATGCGGTCGTCATCAGTGGCATTGCTGTACCTGTCTGATTCTGCTCTTGCCAGGTTCTGCTGCGCTCTGCGTATCGGCCTGCGAACTTCACAGACACGTTGGGTTGAGAGAGACAGTCACTCTGGCCTTTGTCGCGAGTATGTAACCACGCATGCGCAGGTGGCAGAGTATGTAGTCAACAAGTATTGCCACTACGCCTTTGCCTGTAGCAGAAAAGCTAGACCGCTGCAAACACGAATGTTACCATCATGGGCTGTTCCCGCTACGCCTGTGGCCTTGCCTGCCCCTTGTCGCACATGTTCACCCTCTACTGCTTCTTTCTCGCCATCGGGATGTACTTTGGTTGTTACAGCATGATTATCGATTGGGTTCCGCCTCTTGCGCGTCACCCGTTGAGCTGCACAACACAGACAATGTCACACGCCTCTAGAATTTGCAACCAACTAAGGATCATGATGTCGATTGCATTGGCTTGTCTGTACCTATGCTCGGAGGAGTGCGCATTATTTCCATAACGAATACGACATCATCGTCGCTGTCATCAACGGCAACAAAGCCATTGAGGTTGTTGTCCTTCGCTGCAATGGCTTGATCACCGTCCCCAAAGTCCTCACAATAAATGCTTTGGTTTGTGGCGGCAAGCGGACCATCCCTTTCCACGAGTGCCTGGCACACAACGCAGCATTGAGTACTGCTTCCCATGCTTGGTTCTTATAGCGCGACAACAGCTGAGGGCTTACCTTGTCATAGGCTAGGGCAGCTTCCTGCTGTGTGGCGAAGCAACCAATATAGCGACGAGCGCTATCTCTTAGGTGTATGCTCGACACCCATGGTTTTGGAGCCTTGGGCCGGTTTTTGCCATAGAAGTAGACGCCCCTATACTTGGTGTAACCCCCTGTGGGTGCCACTGGTTGGTGTACAAAGATGGTATACTTGACTAATGTGCATGCTAGTGGCGTCCATGCATGCTTGCCAGCCCGTGTGTAAGACATAAGACAATGCTGTCTATGAGTGATCTCTCGCTTAATCCATAAGGACAACTGAACACTATCAATGACCTTATGATCGGGATTTGACAAGTGACAAGGGAACAAGAATCCAATCATTGATGCTTACACACCATCAGTAGCCTCCATGCCTACATCCTCACATGTCACGTGTTGTGCACATGAACAGGCAATGCTGCATGCACAGCTGCTCTGTTGCAGTCCTTGAGATCGCTTAAACCAAAATAAACTGCAACCGGGACATGCTCTCGTGAAACGATGGACAAGCCCGCGACCACTGCTGCTTGCTAGCACTCCCTTGCAGATGCATTGACAAATACACGACCGTATGCAACCTCAACTACAACTCCACGCCGTATTGAGAATGGTCACTGGCAAGCAGGCCACTTCCGGCGTTTGGTCTTGCATCCTCAACAGCTGCATTGCCACTTGAACGACGGAGTGTCTCAGCAAGCTACCACTCACCCAAGATGTCACTTACGTTTGTGCGGCATCGTCCTCGTTCCGCCACCGCCGCAAGCACGATGACTTTGGAAGGCAGCTTTAATTTAAGTTAAGCTTGGGCAGGGCAGCGCAGAGCAGCTGAGCTTATCCAGCCCGGCAGTCCAAGCCATACATGTACTGGCGCCCGTGCATGCAGGCGCCTCTGACAGCGTCGTACCAACCATGACAGCGTTGGCTACGGCGCTGTTGCCGGAAACGCCGACGAGTCGGTGCTTAGAAAATCCCAATGTAGTGCACTGTCCGCAATTTGCCGTCCATCGACACTGTTGGCATCGGCCGACGAAGTCCGTGAAAACGCACACAGTCTCAACGACCGTGTTGCTATGGTCGATTGAGATTCTGAATCGACCATGTCAATACTAGTGGGGATCCGTGGAGCTCCCGCATTGTCCATTTTATTATGTATCACCTTCAATGAACATCAGTCATGTTGGGCAACCTGTCATGACTTTGCCAAAGGTGCATGCAAACGCTTGCGCGTGTGAATAATATATTATACAAAAATTGTGCACATGTATGTATGCAAGTCAATGCACACAAGTCTTTTGTGCTTAAAACTTGCTGTGCATAGGTTGTGCTGGTGTCCCAGTGCTGGTATACAGTTCTTGTGTACAGACTTTGTCGTTGATGCTGACTAAGGCCTATGCTAACGGGTCAATTCGGCACAGGCAGAATGCCTGCAGCCATTCTGTGTACGGTGGTCTCATGTTGCGGCAGGGATATCAGAACAGGAGAGGCATGGCGGCGAGAGTCCAATCAGTCAGCGTCGTCGTCGTCTGCGATGCTGTCGTGAACACCTGCTGCTGCTTCACCAGACTTGATGCCCACGCCTCTGTTGCGCAGGTGGTGATCCCCCTTGTTATGTCTGTTCTGCCCTGCCTGCCTCTCCATTGCGTTGGTTGTGTTGTGTTGGTAGGGTCCCAACTTTTAGAGTTTGTTGTAATGTAAAAGCTGTCTAGGCCCCCACCCAAATTGATGCAAGCGTGTGTGTAAGTGTGCATTTGTTTTCATCATTTTGCTTTATATATATCGGCTATGAATCCTGATTGACTCAAGCGCGTTGCCACATGCCCACGCCTTAATCCCATTGCCAGAGCCCGCCCAAGGCAGGTCACTCGGGCCATGCACTTAGTTGGTTTGGCATCAATGTGCATTGTGGTGTGGCTGTGCATTGCTTGCGGTATTGCAAAACTTGCAGTAGGGGGCCTGGTACAGATTTGTGCACAATTGTATACATTTATCGGTGTGTAAGTGCTGCTGGCATCCCATTGGACAACGCCCTATCCATACCTGAAGATTGGGATGCCTAGCGCCGCCGTATTCTGCAAGTGCCCAGCTACTTTGAGCCTCTCCAGTTTACAACAGATACATGATAAACACATGTTTCATCTGCATATCGCTGAAACGCTGGACCCCTTGACAGATACGCATGTGATATATGTTATGTATCCAACTTCCAAATACAAAAAGTAGTATGTGGGTCTTACTGCTCTAGCTGCTTTCGAGCATTTTAAGTTGCATGCACAAGCGGCAAACCAACCAACGGTTACACCTTTAGAGAAGGGTATGCTAACGTGGGGCTGGACGCTTGGGGTATTACACCGATTCACAAATCTTCATTACGCCGTTTGCCGACGACGCAGCTTGGCGCAAAGCAGCCCGTGAGCATGAACGCGAATGGATCCAACTTTTATGGATTGCTTGCCCACGGGGCTACAACTTCGAGGCCAAGGGCTCCACAAGGTCACGTAATCTTAGATCACGTGCACGTGTGGCAGTAAGACACAGAGTGCAACCAGTACAACATGTTGCACTGCCTGCGCAAGCGCTTGTTCCACGCCAATTCGGATATCGTAATTATACCAAAAGGTTATAGCATTAGTCGTGCATGCAGCGCGGCTCTTTCACTATTAACATGCTCAAGGAGTACAAACGAAAGAACTTGTTTCGCATGCTTAATCCATTGCTAACAAGACAGCCTGTGGAGTTGAGTTTGGAAGATCGCAGTGCCACACCCTTGATCAAAGCGTTAAGAAGGCAACCGTGTTCCTGTCAACTACACGCAGCAACACACAAACAACCGCAAGGGATGGTAATTCACTGCACATTCTCAAGTGCAGTGGCTAACCTCTTGCATTTGACAGGGTGTATGACGGCTGCCGCGTCCCAACTACTAGACCATGTGCAGCAAACTTTCGTACAACCCATGGTGCTCTAAACATACAAGAACACCCTTAGTCGAGCCGTCTGCAATAGGTCAGCAGTGACATGTTTGACTTTGTATGTGCAACAGTCTGTGCTGGATGCAGAGTGTGTATGTTATGCACCGCATCTTGCTGCCCATTCGCATACTCAACTATGACATGTGGTGGGTTGCGACTATGCTATGTTTCAGTCACCAACGTGGCGCAGCTACCAACAGCAGGGATAAAGTACCGACCCCAGGCAGCACCATGCATGGAGTCGTGTGTCATGGCTGTTATGTTAGCTGTGTGGGAATTTAAAGAGGTGATGGATAACAAGCACAATCAGCCCGGACTCTTCACCGAGTGGGGATTAGCGGTAGTGAAGGCATTGAGGGAGAATTTAAATGCCAACAACAACCTTCCAAAGGTCCCAGCTCCTACGTATGAAGCAATTAATTGCCGGTTGGTAAGGGAACTGCATGATTTTTTTGTATATACGGAAGTAGACAAGTGTAGCGGAGTGTTTGCTATAATGTGCAAATGATACTATTGACATTGTTACGTGCTCAGCTGGACAAAGGCATGTACACACTCGTGGAAGAGAACAGATTGGCAGTGTTGCAACGACATGCCATCTTGAACCATGAGCATGCGTATCAGTAGGTGCATGCAGGTGCTGCTAAACTACTGCATCTGTGACATGACGTTGAAGCTACACGAAGACACCCCCTCCCCCCCAGCTGGCACAC
>RHPI01003488.1:542941-559696 GCA_009103225.1 Chlorokybus atmophyticus
CCCCCCCCCCCCCCCCCCCCCCCGCGCCCCAGGTTTATTGCTGCATCTTGTGACACGTTACTCATATCAGCTAGTGTTTGGCTAACCAGAGCATACAAGTGCATAATGGCATTGTTTCACTTGTTGTGGGCGGAGACAATGCAGATGCCAGGTTACACACCAGCTAAGTTCAAAAGGATTCGCTGGGCGTGATGAATCCGGTGCAACGCTGCAACACCACACGCTCGCAGCAAGATAAGCACCAGCCCATGCTTGTGCACGCATATGACTTTGCCAACTAGTATACAACTTGAGGCATGAAGAGTTGCTAGTTTGCATGCGCGACTTGGTGGCAGCGATCTTTGATTGTGCCAGATGTACACACAACAGGGCTAACACTTATTATGTGACATTCCACAACGGTAACACCACACATGTGTGGGGATGTGGCCGTAACATTGCCAACTTGCAGGAAGGTCAAACACGTGTGTTTGACAAGCACATGTTGCATGAAATATTGACGTAACTGATTACTAACTTGTATGTCCAGACTGCCGCAGATGAGCTACACCAGCAAACTATATGCATACCCATGGGTAACAATGCTGAGGAATGCCTGGCAAACTATCACTTGGGATACTTGGAGTTGAAGTTTGCACGCAAGTTGAAGAGGGCTTTGGGTGACCATGCTTTACTAGCAAAGATGGCAACAAGTGTGTTGAGGTTTGTGGATGATTTATTGATGGTCAATGTGCCTGATTGTGCGGAGTTTATGCATAAGTCCCCACCTGCACTGGCTGGAGGCATATACCCACAGCGCATTTTTACACCAATTGAGTCCTCAACAGGCAATTCCGTCTCATTCTTGGATGTTTTGCTGTTCTAGACAACTGGTGTGGGCTTGTGCACACGGATCTACAGCACACTAACATTGCCTCAATTGACCACCATCCCTCGGCGACGGGCGCCACATCCACAGAGCAATATTGCAAGAGTCTTGAAGATGGGAGTGGTAGTCTCACAGTGTATCCGTTCTTGCGTTAGTCAACATACGCTCACACTTCCTCAATGACACGCTAGACTTGTTGAATGCTATGATGGCTCCGGGGTATAACAAGCAGCAGCTGTTGGGAGCGTTGTGCAAGTGGATGTCTCGTCAGCAGGGGATCATCTACGGTGGTACCCACGGATATCTGTACCACCTCGTGCACGGAAGGTTGCAACAGGCTGCCTGAGGTAACTTGAGGTGAGTGTACAGGTAAGATAAGTGCGGGGAGCAGGTTACCGTCCGCATGCAAGTCAACGCACACAATGTTGTAATTGAACTTGCTGTGCATAGGTGGTGCTGTGTCCACTGCTAGTATATAGTGCTTGTGTGTATAGAACTTGTCGTTGATGCTGACTAAGGCCTATACTAACGGACTAATTTAGTTGGCACAGTGCCTGCATCCATTGTGTGTGCGGTCGTCTCATGTTGCGGCAGGGATATGAGGACAGGAGAGGCATGGCGGCGTTGTGGGGGTCCAGTCAGTCAGCGTCGTCGTCGTTTGCGTTGCTGTCGTGGACACCTGCTGTTGCTTCACCGGACTTGACGCCCACGCCTCTGCTGCGCAGGTGGTGATCCTCCCTACTGTGTCTGTTCTGCCCTGCCTGCCTGCCTCTCTTCAGCATTAATTGTGTTGTGTTGTGGTTGATGTTGGTAGGGTCCCAAGTCCTAGAGTTGGTTGTATTGTAAAAGCTGTCTGTGGGCCCCCACCCAAATTAATTTAATGCAAGCGTGTGTATGAGTGTGCATTTGTTTTTCATCCTTTTGCTTTATATGTATGTGTGACATTAATAATGAATTCAGCCCATTTTTATACAATTGATCAGCACGAAAAGGTACTGCATTTTATGTGTGATCGCACACATGCACAACTATCAGAAGACTTGCACCAATATACAAATTATGCGGTGTTGCTGGTGTATGCACGCGCATGCGTGTGGCATTTGTTTTTTACTTTGCACGCCTACATGTGAATTGACATTGTGCGGTGATGTTAATAGCACGACGCAACGCAACGCACTACAATATAGGATATCAGACACCACTGCAACATTACATCTCACAACCACATCCAATATTACGAAAGTAGTGGAGTTTCCTAGTGCTACGTACTCCACCTATGTACTCTACCTGCTCCTACCACAACAATCTCGCCTAGGCAACCAATGCATGCCAAGCGCCCTGTGATTAACGTGTGTGCTCACCCGTAGCTTGTGCGTGCGCACGGCGTGAGTGCGCGCATATGTGTGCACATGTATGCATGTGCTCGCTTGTATATGCGTGTGCGTGTGTGTGCACACGTGTGGGTACATGCGTGTATGCTTGTGCAACTGCGGTAAGGGTGTTGCGAGTCATGTATGTCTGAATGCGTGCACACGCGGTTGCAGCTGCACGTGCATATGCGCCACAGTGTGCATGCGCGCAATCGCTTGTATGTGTCTCCGTGCAAACGTGTGTGTACATGTGCGTGAAGGCACATGCACATGTACGGGCCTGTGCTTGCAAGAGTGGGTGACGAGAGCAGCTTGTATAACAACAACCCACAGGCATGCATGATTCCCCGTGCACATGCATACACGCGTGCATACTTGCACAGTGCACACTAGCTGACCCGCCGCCCTCAACGCCGCCCTGAGCTGGCTTGGCCCGCCCACGCCGGCCTGAGTGGGTGGGAAGAAAGGGCTTAACGTGGCTGGGCTAACCGTCAGAACGACAGAACACTTCACTGCAAAAGCACAATGAGAAGGGGAGGAGGCGTTCCAAGGTGCAAAAGCTGTCAAGTGCTTGCGCGCAAGGCGGCGCGCTGCGCAGCAGTCAAGCTACACCACCACGCACAACTCTCTGTCAATCAGTCTGTCAGCCAGTCAGTCTAACACCAACACCCACCCACCCACCCACTCCCCCACCACAAACTCACACCCAATGTCACCGGTCTGCTGGCAGACTGTCTGTGACTGCACACGCACGCACGCACGCACACACTGACTGCCTGTACACGCGCATGCATGCACTACTGAACCTGCGCATGTGCGCGCGCAAGCATAACCAACCAAGCCGGGAGGGGAGGAGGCTGTCGCGCTGCCGTTGCAATTCCAATATTGGAGGTGCCGCTGCTGCCTGCATCAACAGGCGGTAGTGAGAAGAGTGATGAGGGTGGTGGGCGGCAGGCCGAGCTACACTGAGCGTGTGCATGCATGCACACACCAACCCTACACACGCATATGCATGCACACACTGACTGAACCGGCACACACTCACCAACTGTGCATCCATACGCATGCAACCCATCATCAACAACAGTTACAACACAAAAACATGCCTGACCTGCAGGCGCGCACCCCTGTGTGCGCCCTGGTCCGCCCTGGTCACAGGCCTGGCTTGGCCTGGCTGTTACCTGGTTAAGGAAGGGTGAGGGGCGGCAGCAGATGATAAACACGACCACAATGAAAACAACAACTACTGTTTCTCCTGCCGCCGCCGCCGCCGCCACCAAGACCTTGACCTCACACCGCCGCCGACCTCGCCGCCCTGCTCGCCGCAAGCTATGACGGTCGTCTGGAATAACCGCCATGGGATGCGAATTTGGAAACTTGTTAACTTGAAACGCGGTGTCAATCGCGACCCCGCTGCTCAAAGGGCCGCGCAGTACTGGGCCCTGCCAACCGATGCGGAGGGCACAACATCACCAACAGGTTGCATTGCCATATTACACGCGACACTCGCACCTTGTACACATACGCACATTTCTCACGTAGTAATTAAAGAGAAGAGATGAGAGCAGTGCTAGTCGGGCAATAAAACTTGATGAAATATGTACCGGTACTGCCTTTTTGTTACGGCCTTGAGGCGCGCAGGTCTCTCTCTCTCTCTCTCTCTCTCTCTCTCTCTCTCTCTCTCTCTCTCTCTCTCGCTCTCTCTCTCTCTCTCTCTCTCTCTCTCTCTCTCTCTCTCTCTCTCTCTCTCTCTCGCTCTCCCTCTCTCGCTCTCTCGCTCTCCCTCTCGCGCTCTNCTCTCTCTCTCTCCCCCTCCCTCCCTCCCTCCCTCCCTCCCGCTCGCTCGCTGCGTGGGCGCGCGTGCGTGCGCGCGTGCGTGCGTATATATGCATACTTAATGGAATATACAAACACTCTCAGGTTAGTGCGTGCAGGTACATGCCATGTGCAGTTTTGATAGGGGCGGTTACGCTGGCGGCGCTCGCGTGCACACCACTGCCCACCACGTGTTTCGTCGCCTCGCCACCCTTGAGGGCATCTCACGTGCGATTAGCACCATAAGGACTCTCAACTGCTTTCAAGGTGTGCGCTTGTAATGGTTTAGTTCTGCTTAAATAAGTGACGTTGTGCCTCACCAGTTGTGAGTTACAATGCAACATTCACATGTTCAGCGCATGTCAATAATGATGCAGCAGCCCAATTGAGCTGCTGCATCATTATTGCGAGACACGTACAGGCGTACATGCCTTGTACTAAAGTGTATCTTGAACAAACCGCAACGAGCAGTGCTTGTGTGTGTGCATATGCATCAGACGTTGGTGGATAGTTGTTGGGCAAAAAGCGTGTTACCAGTATGTTGAGGTGATCAAGCAAACGGAATGCATGCAGCCTTGCTGCTGATGCACCTGAAATAAGCCAAGCACAACGAGGTTGGCTCAAAGAGTGCGTATAGCCCGGTGGTTGTACATTAATCTCTCAGACTATTGTATAGTATAGTATGCAAGGATTGTGGCATGCATGAGAATGTAGCAAACATGCATGCAGTCTGCACACTACACCATCGCACTCTTATATTCACCACCGGGATGTCCAAGTTCACTACTTATCTACCTTCACTACTGCCCATACCCCGTGCAACACACATGCATGCACGTGTAATTACCTGTACAACACGACCAGGGCAGCGTTAACAACGGTAGTCAGCAGATGTAGCGGTGCAGCAGTGGCAATGCAGTCAGCAGGCAGCCCATGAGTTCCCTTCCCCTCCCTCTCCCTTCCTCCTTCCCCTCTGTCTCCCTCTCTCTCTTCCTCCCCCTCCTGCTCCTGTCCCTCCTCCGCCTCTCTCTCCCTCCGCTCCTCCTTCTCTTCTCTTCGGCCGCAGTCGCTGCGACTCGCAACCCTCGGCGCTGCTGATGTGGCAGGGCCCCTCTGCCATGTCTCCCTCTGGCACACGCATGCAGGGCGATTGCCAGCACTGTCAGCCCTGCGTTGCGCAGTGTCGCTGCTGACGGTTAGGTGTCGGTGGTGGGGTTGGGTGGTGGGGTTGGTGTCCTCCTTCGTTCGCACGGGCACGCTGTGTTACCAACAGCCTGCTCCCCATGCAGTGCATCTGTCGCTCATCACCGGTAGTGCTGCTGCAAGTACTTGACCACCATCATGTAGAGCAGCATTGGTGCTGTGCAGTAGACATATGCATCTGTCTTTGACATTCTTTGTCGCAGCGTCGCCAACAGCTTTTTCAGCAAATGGCCGTCAGCGTGCATGGCGTGCAGTAAGTCCGCCATGGCTGTGATGAAGTGCGTCCTATACGTACACAGGCGTACAAACCGTGTGTACTGCGACTCGACCACACCAAGCTTCACGCTGTTTGGTATGTTGGAGGCTGGCAGCGGTGCTCTGTGACGTGGAATACCGCGGAAGGCTGGCAGCTCCTTTTTGCTGTACAGTTTAGTACAAATGCCATCAGCGATTTGGAATATGGACAAGTCCAAGAAGGGGAGTGCTTCACCCATTGCTGTGCGCGACACCGTGAGGATGTCCCGCGGATAGCGTCCACCTCCGGGCACGGTTGGATCCACATTAATCAGTCATTCAAAGTCCGGAATGGCCACCACAAACAAATCATCAATGTAACGTAGGACGTTGCGAGCGTACAGCCCCACCAAGTGTCCGTGGCCCTGCATGCGCAGCCGTTGCATGAAGTCCAGCTCATAAGTCAATAAGTAGCCATTGGCCAAGTGCACGCCAGCATTATTGCCTATCGGGATTCCCACTTGCTGCCTGTACAGTTCGTCACTGCTCGTCCGGATGTACAAGTTGCGTAGCAAGTACTGCAGCATGTCACTCAGCGACTGCACGGTGAATGTGCGCCAGTTGCTGTCGTCATTGGAGGTGTGTTGCGCGCCAGCGCTGCGCTCCAGTGCTGTCGCACCGAAGCATCTGGTTGAACACTCAGGTGTAAGTGGGTAGCGCGCTGTCGTCTTCCACTGCATGTCGAACGTGGCATCCACCAAACGCCTCATGCGGAGCAGCAACTCCTCATGCTGTATCTGCGTGGACAGCGTAGTAAAGTCATAAGTTTGGAGCTGCAGACGTCGCCTTTTGTCGATAGCTGTGCGAGTGGTATTGAACACCGATTGCAATCTACCAAACGCCAGCTGGTCAGTGATGATCCAGCTGTGGTGCACGTCCGGCAGGCCCACCGTCTCCGCCCACAAGTCATGCCAGATGGGGACCATGGCTCGGTACACTCTTGTCAGCCACACGCTGGCATCGGTTAATGCGGTCTCTGACGCTGCTGCTATGAAGCGGGGTCTCGGAGGATCTTTGTGCAGTTTGTACAACATGTACAAATGCGGCAGCCTTGGGGCTTGCTGTGGCTTGGCCATACGGAAACTGTGCGCATGGTTCCACTCCGCGCGCTGTTGCAGTACGGTGTGAGGCGGTACATCTTCACGCACATATGTACTGGTACATAGCTCCTTGGTCAAGCAGAGCAGATAGTGTTTCTTGCAAATGGCTACAAGGGTGCCGCTACATTTGTCCACCTCTGTAATGATGAACTGACGATGCAGCTGTCGCAAGGCCGCAACATCCAACGGTGTCACTCTGCGTGATTGACTGCTTTGCAGTTGGTACTCAGGGGCCGCAGCAACCACTGCCGCACGCTCGTTCACCAAGCGCAACAACGTTGTCACCCACTGCTGTAGGATGAACGGCTGTCCCCAGTAGTCCTCGAGGTCGTTGGCAAAGCGATGCACTGCCGACGCAATGGCTGGCAAGCACACGTCAATATCTGCTGGCACCTGGTTGCGGAACTTGCCACCACGTTGCAGCATCTCACGCAGCACCGCTGAGTCTGTCACTCGGTTGTAGTCGCAGCTGACCACGTGCTGCAACTGTGCATGCACCTGTGTTCTCCATTGTGGCGAGGTGCAGATGCAGTTAGCAGCTTCCATCACTTCCACTTGTTGCTGCGCAGTCGATTGCAACACATCTTTGGTCCGATTGCACAACATGCGCCCTACTGTTTTGGCTGCAACGCCACACCACCAGCGGTTGGCCGAGGCGTGTGCGCACTTGTCTTGGCAGCGTGTCCAGCACTGTGGGGTGTGACAGCAGCTTTTGCAGTTCCAAAGCATTCGCTGCGCTATTGGCAAATGGGCAAGCTACCAACAGGCGGGCATTGCGGGTTTGCGGCAACGCTGTGGGGTAGTTCAGCAGCAGGCGCTGTATTACACCTGTCAAAGCGTGTGCATGGGCGGGTAGTACTTGCAGATCTTCTGGTGCTGTATGCTGCAGCACAGCTAGCATCTTGTGCAAGTTTTGTAGCTTGAAGTTGAGTAGATTGGCGAGGGTGAATTGAGCAGACTGCATGCGTTCAGTTAGCAGCTGGATGCGTCGGAAAAAGTCTCTGTATCCGAAGACTCTGCCAGCTGTTCATGGTGCGATTGTTGTTGTTGGTGACGCAGTTGTTGGCGTCGCCAGTGCGGCAGTCTTGCTCGCTTGTAAGGGGCATGTTCGACATTGTATCCGCGTGGTACCGCAGTCCTTAAGCGTTGCGTCCATAACCACTCTTTCTGTGCAGCCCGCTGGTGCCAAGCTGTGTTGCTTTCGCTTGGCCAGGGGGGTACGGACTCCAAAGGTGAAACACCCCACCATTGCACAGGCAGGGTGCGCATTGTCAGTTCCAACAATGTGGCACAGTCACCACGTGCAGCACGCCAGTGTTGTTGGAAGCGCTGGAAAGCCGAATTCACTGTCATGCCCACATAGCACTTCTTGGCACCATTGAGCAAGTAGATCACGTAGATAACGTGATGGCTTTGGACCGGAGAGAGGCGCCAGGGCGTGTGCAGAATGCGTTTCACTTTGTTGCGAATGCGGCGCAGCACTGGTAGTTGCCAATGTAGGTGAACGTCCAGCACATGAGCTTGTATGGCTTGCCAATTCAACGTTGGTGTTGACATGATGCCTTCACAGTCGGTGCTGTGCTGTGCATGGCCAACGGGGGTGTGTAGCGTATATGCAATGCTATGCATGTGACCCCATTGCATTGTGCACATGCATGACACATGCAAACACAAGCGCACTCGCACACGCCAGCAAACAACAACTTGTTACACCACCGGGCTACCTATACATACTAGGAAGCTACCTTCGCTAAGCCCTTGCCCCGTTAGTCAACATGCATGCGTAGTTACCTGTACACAATGGCGATTCAAACAGTTAGGCACCGGGTGAGGCTGAGCGGTAGCAGTAGCAGACAGCAGACGGACTCCCCCTTCTCTGTCTCCCTCTCTCTCCGCCTCTTTCCTGCCGCCTCCCTGCTTGCAGTACGTGCGCTCCTTGCACTACGTGCTGCTGTTGACGCAGCCAGGGTTGCATCGCCTACGTGTGTGTTGCAATGTGCTTGCATGCTGTGAATGATGTCATGCATGCCTACAACTACTGGCAGCATGTCCTGTACAGCACGTCACACATCATGTACACACGGCGGGGGGGAGGGGGGAGGGGGCATAAGGCAGCAAGAAGCATGTTGCTTGACATTTGTTGGCAGGATATGACACGCCTGACAGTGTTGTCTTCCAGCACTTGTCAACAAATATGTCAACTGGCACGGAGCAGCACATCGCCGGTCCTTTGACGATGTGGTTACGAAATGATCCTACCCAAAACTCTTTGGTAAGAGTTGCGCTAGCCACATAAAGTAAAGCACATGCGCAAACAAGGCACGGAGATTTGATGGCATGCATCCCTTTCAAACATGCAAATCAAGAGCGATGCACTGGCTACCGTTAACATGCGTGCCTACAAAACCCATTACAACCCGACATGTAACTTCAGCTGCCACAAAGGCTACTCGAAAAGGAAGGAGGGAGCTCGGTGGACTATACCTCATATGGTGCGATTGGGCAAGGTACTATGTCAACAATGTAGTGCCGGTAGGAGCCAATGTCAACGGTGGCCTGTCTTCTTGGCTTTTGTGCCTTGCGCATGCACTTGCACTTCAATGATTATACGGACGTTCCTTGACGCATACGGTAACTACCCACACGCATACTGCATGAGCACAATCAGCTGAAGAAACGCTGTACACTCTTCAGCAGCTAGCCAGCAGCAATCTGGATGATGTAAGATAGACACAGCAGCATACCGTAGGTACTCACATGGCTTGTCATGCTTGCTCCGCTGCTGGCTTGTCCCCACCTGCTGGGCCTTTCTTCTTGCTGCAACAAACCCGTGATTGTGCAACAGTTTATCCATGAACCAGGACAACCGGACAGCGCTTCCATTATACCTTTTTGTACTCTGATGACGACCATGGCTGGAGGCCGCTGGTTGTCCAACTGCTTGGAGCTCCGGGAAGTCTTCAGGGAAACGACCAGCATTGGTGGATGCCCGCGCGCAGCGTGCTTGTAGCGCGGCTTTATCGTAGGCCAATGCAGCAGCACGTTCGTGCTGACTGCAACCCAAGAACCTGAAGCAGATTGAGTCTGTCAGAACAACACTCACCGCGGCTGGCCAAGATGTTGGACATGTGCTCACTGGTATTGTCGGCTTTTGCGGTTTCGTATGCGCGCAAACCACACTGCCATTTCTGAGTGCCAATGCACCCCCTTGTACTTGGAAGTGCGTGCTGGTATGACATCAAAAGGGTCAGGTCACAAACAGGGAACAAAGCAAGTGCAGCATAAATGCAAGCACAACCTTAACTCACATTCTTGCAGGTCTTCTGGTTGGCTGTCAGTCTCTGTATCACTGCCAGCGTCGTCGCGCTGGTTCGGCAGTAAGGATGAAACGCGACGTCGCAACAGCTTTGTTGCCGGCTTTTGCTTACGTTCACTGCATAGGAAGTCACGTAGTACCGTGTGCAGCAGATAGCAGTAGTTGCTGGATGTTCTTGGCCGCTTACCATGCCTTGGGCGTTGCTGGTGCAAGCTTGGCCCGTTTTGGCTTTTCGCGCTGGCCTGATCTAGCGTCTCCTGAAGTTGCACACGAGTGCAGCTGAGGAATCTGCCCTGGCAGCGGTTACACAAGACTGCATGCTACGTACGAAATTAACAACCAATCTTGAGTTACTTCTCAAGCATGTTGCGGCAGGCGACTCAATGATCTCATGTTCGACCTCGGCGCCAGCACCACCCAGACTGCCGCTGGCCGACCTGTTACGCCTATCATGCAAGCATATCAACTGCTATGCGGTCGTCACCAGTCTGGCATTGTTGTACCTGTCTGCTGTTGCCAGGTTCTTTTGTGGTCTGCGCATTGGCCTGCGAACTGCACAGACACCTTGAGATGAGACAGTCATTCTGTCATCGTGCGCAAGTTACCATGCAAGCGCAGGTGATGGAGAGACTACTGAACAACCGTTGCTATTATGCCTTTGCCTTCAGTAGAAAAGCTGGACCGCTGAGAGCACAAAACATTACCATCATGGCTTCTTCCCGCTACGCTCGTGGCATTGCCTGCCTTCTGTTGCAGATGTTTACCCTCTACTGCTTCCTTCTCACTATCAGTCTCATCCAAGTCATCAGTGAATCTCAGATGGTTTGTCACAGCCTGATCGCCATCTCTCTCCAGCAGCGCCTGTGGCAATTGTCTTTGTCCAATCACCAGCATGCGCGCGCGTGGATTGCAGACCATATCAGCATGTGTGCAAATGTGGGTGCGTGGGTGCGTGGGTGCGTTTGCGTGCGCACTCAACGAATATCAGCGTGCGTACAGACCTTCATTCGTGTGTGTGCATGCATGTACAAGCTCTGACCTTATCATAAGCTCGAGCAGCTTGGACCTGTGTGCGGAAAAGGCCAAGGAAGCGGCGGCCTGTGACAGGAAGCTGAATGGCAGCGCCCCAGTGATTAGCTCCGGCATGGACATAGTAGCGGACGCCCTTGTACTTGGAGCGCTGTTTGTGTGTAGTGTGTGCACCTGTTTCACAAAACAACTGTGTTGAAAATGTAAACATGCTCTCACTGATGAGGGTGTGAGAGTGCATGCGCCTACCGTCTTGTATGGATTGCACTGCACGGGCTACAGACGTGTCCATTGCATGATGCACATCGCGTTGCCTGTGTGTGCTCTGCGTCTGTTGCTGCTGCCTCCCAGGTGCACCGTGTGCGGCTTGCTGAGCAGCCTCGCTTGTCTTGTTGCAAGCATTCATGGTGCGGGTCTCCTTGCAGCTGTGTTGGGATTGCCTGTGAAGAGTCGCAACAGGTGTGGCCAGGGGACTGCATTGTGAGCACGTCAATAAAGGACCACTGTTGCGCAATGCTAGCAATATGCAGTCAACTCACCGCAACGCAGGGCCAGGCTGCATCAAAGCTGGCGATTGTGGCGACTGGCCTTCAGCGCTTGTGCGGGTGGCTTTCATCGGCTTCCACCGCTTTCGCAAGCGTTGAGCTGCAGAAGACAGTAAAATCTTCTGCAGCTCAACACACCTCTAGCGTTTTCAACCAACGGAACACGTTCATGGCGTCTATTGCATAGGCTCGTATGTACCTATGCTTGTAGAAGCGCCCTTCACTTCCATCACGAACATCACATCATCGTCGCTGTCATCAACAACACCAGAGCCAAGGGTGTTGTCGCCCTCTGCTGCATTGGCTTGATCACTGTCCCCGAAGTCCTTACGAAACGTTCTTTGGTTTGTGACAACATGTGGACCATCCCTTTCCACCAATGCCTGGCACACAACACAGCATTGAGTACTGCATCCCGTGGTTGATCCTTAGCACGTGAAGACAGCTGAGGGTACCTGGTCATAGGCTAGGGCAGCTTCCTGCTCTGTGGCGAAGCTACCAAGGTAGTGACGACCGCCATCTCTCAGCATTATGGTCGAGACCCATGGTTTCGGAGCCATGGGCCGGTGTTTGGCGTTAAAGTGAACGCCCTTGTACTTGGTGTACTTGCGAGTGGCGTTCCCTGTGGGTGCCATTGGTTGGTGTGCATGCGAGGGGCGTCCCTTCAAGCTTATCAGGCGGTGTGTGCACACGACAATGCTGTATACAAGCGATCACTCACGTTACCAAGTTGGGCGAACTGAACTCTCGACCAGTGACTCTAAACTCGGGGTGTAGACAAGCGATAGGGTCCAGAATACCAAAAGCTTGGAATGCTAACACACGGTCAGTCAACTCTACACGTTCTACATCTCGAGTCACATGCGTCGTGCACATGATTAGACCATGCTGCATGCACAGCTGCTCTCTTGCAGTCCCTTGAGATTGCTATGGGCTATCAGAACAACTAAGGTTAGTGGGCAATAGACAATGCATGAAAGCAGCAATCCTGGGAGCTTCATGCTCTCGTCAAACAATGGACGAGGCCGCGTGCGCTGCTGCTTGCTAGCACTCCCTTGCGTTGACTTACTAAGGACTGCATGCAAGCCCACGCCAGTAGCAAGTGCCGCTTACACCAAGACGACCCAACTTGGAGCACTATCAAGCGCAGTAGACTCCGTCAATACTGCCTTGCAAAACCGTAGGACTGAAGCCTACACAGGCTACAGGCAGCAAAACAACAGCGTCCTTGTGCATGGACGCAAGCAAGCCGGCGTCTTGTGTCAATCTCAACGGCTGCATTGTCAACTTGAACGACGGAGTGGCTCAGCAAGCCAGCACTCAGCTACCAAGACGTAACTCACCTTTGGGCGGCATTGTGTCCTCTGGTTCCGCCTCCAAACACGATGACTCTGCAAGGCAACTCTAAGCTAAGCTAGGGCAGCGCCATGCACTAGGCCAGTACAAGCTCGACAGGCAGGGCAGCGTAGGTGCGCGCATCCATCCCCCGGCAGTCCAGGCCATACTTGCGCTTGTGCATGCAGGCTTCAGTTAGTGCGTCGTACTCAGCGTTGACAATACCGCTGTTGCCGACAAGTCGGTCCAATCAGTGAATTGTCCGCAATCTAACGTCCATCACCACTGGCGTAAACGCTGGAAAGTGCACGCAGTGCATCAATTGCGACAAGTCGACTACGAGTCTCCATCGACCATGTCACGGCCGCTCTCGCAATACTTGATGAACACAATGTACCACAAGGACAACCTCCTAGACTTACGACATAAACGCATAAGATACCAGTTCACAACTCATGTCTTGTGGAACTTGTGTAGTGCTTGCGGCTGATCGCACTCCAATAATATCTGTTTATTTAGTGCGCTTTGCTCAAATGTGTGCGACTTTACGTGTGACCACATGTATGCGTGCGCCTCGTGCCCGCGTAACGATTACGCGGGCGCAAGGTGCACGCGTACGGCTACTCCTTTGGCACTTCTTTTATATATATGTACATGGGTGCATGTAGCGTGCTATGCAGCTTTACTGCAATCACTTGGTTGATCTCGGCAGTTGCAATTTAAGCAGCTTGATATCCCTATATTATTTTTAGAGGTGGTGGCGCATTAGTCATGGCGCCGCCTTTCGATAGGGGAAATTGGGTTCTATCCCCACAAGGGTTGCCGCGGCAAGAAATGGTGGGCCCTTCTCACGCCGTCGTGATGGGCTCACCTACGGGGTTAAGCGGTTAACATTGGCGGAGCTACACAGCTTTTCGGGAAGCGTTGGAAACATCTATTGCCAAGGGCAATGGTCCGGTTGCATAGAGTGCGAGAGCCGGTTTGAAAGAAAAAAAATTATTTCAATATAGCAATAAAAATACTGAACGAGGATATGTACATGCATTACCTGCATGTTGTAAATACGCACACAAGCACTATCAGTAAAGTGCCATAAATTTAATCACATATTGACATACACACGCAATGCAAATGCATGCACACAAGCAGCACTCACAAAAACTTGCACACGCGTATCAAAAGGGGTGTGTACTCAATAATGCAGACCACATATGCCTCCTACTTGAACCCAATCTACTAGTTTTATCCACTTACATACACCAGTGTGTGGTGAAGTGGCATGTGTAACATGCGCCGCTACTATTTATTGTTGCTGTCTTAAGCCGCGGCTTAACGGCAATTTCAGCCAATGTTTCCACAGGGCGCAACGCCTGGCGCGTTAACAATTGCTTCCGTTTGAGACCGGGTGACATGAACCGTGTGATGCTATTTTTATTTTAATGCCGCTTTAGTGATCATGGTGCTACCACAATTACGGTAATCATCGTTTATATTAATATTGTTACTGCAAACAACGGGAGTTTACGTGTTGGTATGCATGTGTGGGAGTGTGCTGCGTGCTGCTCGCGTGTGTACCCGTGCGCCGCGGTGTGCGTTATCATATACACGTTCTTGGTACGCGCGCTGCATATATAAATTGGGATAATCAATGCAGCGAATGCTTCGCACGCGTTCATCACGTTGCATGCAACCACACACACGCACATACTCACCTCATGTCCACACATGCTTGACCACCGAGGTGCTACCCCCTCTCCTACTCTCTCTTGCAACCAACTCTACCACTAACATCACAATCCGACCCCGTTCTGCATGCATCAACGCAGTTATTTGCCACACTTCTGCACTGCTGAGCTGCATCAGTGCCAACCCACATGCGTAAGGATGACTCGCAGATGCCCCCTCCCACCGCTCCCAAACCTCCATTGGCAATCGCCGCTGTCGCTACAACTTTGTCGTACAATGCATTGGGCCCATGTACATGGGCGATCCACCACAAAACGGGCAAACGTCTCTACTCGCAATGCATGTACAACTTGCCGTAGTCTTCAGCACTGAATGTGTATAAGGTTAAGACTGCACGAGCATGCAAAATGTATTTAAGCTTATGTGTCGCTCGTGTATTTAGTATTAACATCAAGCGTATGTGTGTGCGCACGCGCGCATGGTACATGCACGCACGCGTGTGCGTGATTATGCGTGTGAGTGCGTGTACGTGACCATAATGAAACCCGGTATGCCTGTAAAGTTCTTTATGCTGCCCTTTTCTCGCTCCTGGTGCCTCTTCCAAAGAGTGAGTTACGCGTGCTATCTCTAACCCTTTTTTTAGCGTGGCGGCCCCCACCCCAGCCCACCTTGACGCGCCGATGCCGCCGGCTTACTCATATTTGCGAATATCTCGCAGCACAATGCAACTCTATCAAACGCTCAACACAACCTACAGGGCTAAATTGATGAGCATTTTTCTTGTCACGATGCCGCTTTGTAAAGTAGATTTTGAATCTAAAGTTTTGCAGTAAAATTCATCACAAAAGAGGCCAATGGTAGCGGGGATGGAGCCATTTTGCTGGTGAGTGCTCACCAAAACATTTTGCAACACATCGATTTTCTTAGCGGAATTGATACGTGAGCGTGCATAAATGCAAGACACTTTGACCATGGTGTAAACCTTTTTTTTATAATATTATATTCTTAAATATTCAACAAGCACGCACATGTTACACATTAATTGTGAACCAGGCCAAGTTGGCAGGTGTAACACAGTTCCGCACTAGCGATGCACTTCTTTGCTACCAACCAAATCCCAGAAGAAAGTTCAATGTGAAAGTTAACATACCAGCCGGCACCAAGCATGTTGAAAATGTCAAGTTGCTCACTAAGGTCAGGAGTCATTAATATGTGTCTCGAGAAAAGGGGATAACTAGCGCATGTCATCTTTATGCGATGCGCCGCAACATGAATCGAATCTACTAGATACGACTAGATATGCTATATAAATAACAAACCTTGACGCAAGGTATAAAGTTTTTTTAATCTTGGTAGTCTACGCTAGAGTAGCTACCAGACCCTAGCCGACCATGCTAGGTGCCAGGCAGAGTACCTAATTAGCGTAGCGGCATACGCAGTAAAAACACTAAACAATATGTATTGCGCGCTCAGTGTGACTAGCTATGATTGGAATATGATTATACCCTACAAGCTTTAACCATAATGTTACCCTCATTCCGTATATGTTCAATGGTCTGCTATCCAAGTTCTCATTCAAAAACCAAAATAAGCAATTTTGGCGACTGAACACCCTTGCAGCCACGGAGAGGTCATATAGGCACGGCTGATCTCTTTGCAAATGCAGCCGCATTTAGTGATCTAGTTGGGGACATGATGTGTTCACATCGGATAGCACCTTACGAGCAGCCCCCTGAAGGTATTGAACAATAAAGATCTTGGGGTCTGTCGCCCATCGGCACCTTTTACGGCAAACTCGACAGGAGAGGCTAAACCGATATGATATCGTGATGGGCCTGCGGCACGGATCATGCACAGTCTTGCACTTCGGCCTAAAACGCCATTTCACAATCTATGGCCAGTGCGGGTGAAAACGCAGAGCGCAAGATGCGCTTGGTTGTTAAAGGGGTTGGCGTAATGGCATTGCATACAATGAGGACGCTCACAAAACAACCATAGGCCCTCTGACATCAATACTTTTGTTATGCATATCAAACAAGGAGTGCTCACTCGATTCGGCTCAAGAACTTCTCGGACTCTGTATGCCACCACTGCCTTAGGTGGCACTTAAGCGCATTTCAATAGGATTTTTGACAATTTGCTCATGATTACTGTGTTTACGTCAAGTTAATGGGGTAGCCACATCAAGCCCCCC
>RHPI01003488.1:559930-573168 GCA_009103225.1 Chlorokybus atmophyticus
CCCCCCCTTTAACTCAGGTTCGGCCTCGAGCGCCATTGTTTGCTGAAAAATCCGGGCCCCCAGGGGCTCCGTAAACATATTTTATGTGCTCAGCATACGACAGACTTTTTTAAGGCCAATGGTACTCATGGTTTATGAGTACACTTGTAAGCGCGAGAGTGTTGCTGCTCGTGACTTAGAGGTTATAAAGGCAGTTGACTCTGCTTTTAAAGGGCACAGAGGGATGGACTTTGCGCAAGACGGCGTGCAATTGCAAGTGGGAATTTGAACGCATTCCAGGTGAACCAGTGCTGTTTAAAGTCGTTGCAATAATAGCACACGCTAAAATAAAATAACTGATCAGGTTGGTGACACGTACACCAACCCCGAACAATCATAAGGGAAGCAAACTCCACAAAAACGTTAAGTCTTGCACCGGCTGCAAGCGACCACCGAGAGGTTCTCAACAATGCCATCGATATCCACATGACGCTTCTGCAATTGAGCCGTTGTAGGAAACCAACCGTGCAATGATACGGCTAAGTCATTAGCTCATCAAGTATTCAATTTCGCCTTATGCAAATTGAGGATGATCAACCATTGGTCATTGCATCGTAAAAGATTGCGCGATACATTTGCTGTCTTGTTTTAAGCGTAGGGATTAAGCGGATTTCGGTCATTCTTTAATTGCCACGTCTACGCGGCGTACGGTGACCTAAACGGCTCGCACCTCCAAAATCGCATAAATTGGGCTGCAAGACTCGCAAACGCGGACAAGATTTGTCTCTCCAACCACTGGTTGTTCAAGGCATTTTAGATGAATAAACCATTAGACGATCATCGTCAACTTGTCAATTACTTGATGTAATTGACAAGTTTGCCACCATTTGTTGTTGAGATGTATACGTACCCTACTTTTGGAAGCTCAAACGCAATTGGGGCTACAAATTGCAAATGAAATTGGACCGGCATTGACGAACGCATGGAACAACTGAATGGAAATTGTTGTTCGAAAGCTCCCAGGCGGGATCCCGAGCCTTGACACTGAGGACTGCTATGGCTAAATAAGGCCAGCAATCAAGGGTGGACTTGGAGGGCCGCAACGCGCCCAACGATTGTGACCTTTCAAGTCCACGTATGCTAGCGACGTATATAAAGCTGAGTATATCAAGTTTAGCACCACTTGGTGGGAAGGCTTTACGGAACTTGATCAAGGTATACACAGAGATAGTGGATTAAGTGCTAGCGCCACCGCAGCTTCATTGCGAGCCAACGCTTTTTCATGAGTATGGTTAGCCGGTACATTAGCACCGTGGGTTTTTAGCGTGGGTCATTTGGTGAATTGACACACTGCCTTCGTCCATTCGACAAGGTGGACTCTTTTGTTAGAGGAGGGTCTTCCCCATGAGGTTTCCTGCTAACAAGTTTCCTGCTAAACTTAACCTACACTTTGTGGATGTTTTTGTTTGGTGCAACACCTTGTGCAGCAATATGCTTTTGGATGGTGTGCAAAATGAACACCACCACGACCACATCAAGCACGATCATGTGTGTGATGAGGGGCAAGGGTAGTGGCAAGCAAGTTGTCTTTGCCACCAGCGAAAGCGCCCTATGGCATGCAAGAAATAAGGGTGAGGCCGTTGGGAGCGAAGTGGCGGTTGTGAGAGCGAGAGTGGCGAAATTCGTGCGGCAAGTTGAGTATAAGGGCTTGGCAGTATATATCAGGGGTATGGTACTGTGCCAACATGCATGGTGTGCGGACAATGTGTGTAGAGTATATGCAGTGCTGTGACTGTGACTCACACAACGCACATGACATATGCATCTAGCCAGCTATCACCATACGCCAACCAACTAGCAATTGATAACCACCGGGCTATGTCTACACGCTATCTCTTACCCATAGCTAAGCATGCAGGCACGGTGTGTGTGTACGAAGTATGCAATGCAGTACATATGCCACAAGCGCGTGTGGAAGAGATCAAATATGCCGCAAACATGTGTGAAATGTGGCGTGTAGTGGCTGACAAGACCCCACATGCCATGTACATAGGCATTTCCATGGATGCAAGTATGCACAGCACGCACACGCACTCATCAACCAAGACAAGCATCAATAATTACCACCAACGGGGGCAAAGGCTATACTAACTGCATGCAACTATATGCTATGCAAGGCGGGCAAGCACGAGACGAAGCTGATGTAGCTGCCAACCTGAGCACACAGGCCAAAGTCCACGCTCAGAAGGTGGTTGATCACCGAAGGGAGCAGCAGCAAGCAAGGGCAGGGGCAGGGCGGGGCGGGTGTGTGCAATGCTGTGGTGTGCTGAGACGACTGGCACAGTGCCGCCAGCATGTTGCTGCTCCGGTCCTTGGGAGTTAGTGAAATACCAGTCCGCGCGCAAGGAACGGCTGCAGTCAGCCTCAGGCAATACTGTACACTCTTAACAGCCAACGGTTAGATCTTGCAGTGCTGACGACCAGTGACATCAACAACACCATCATTTCAGCCAGCATACATTAGCATGAAGTAGCACAGCACATGCAACCAGTACCAAACAGGCAACAAGCACAACACCAGCACGCCAGCACATTATCACACAGAATAGGTTCGGGCAGTTGAACTGCTCCCCACACCGTGGGTGGCCACACTTACCTACATGTGCACATGCAGTAGTTCTTCCTGATTCTGCTCGCACCCAACATGCAATGTTTGCAGGTGCACCGCAAACACATTGGGGGTTTCCCCTATGCAGACTGTGGACAAAATCAATCAGCTTGTTTACAGGCAAGGCACCCTGCAGTGCTCCATCAACAAATGAACAGCACCAAATGGGTGCTCAGCTATTAGGCAGGCTTATCATAGAACATACTGTACATTGTTTTTATTGTTTGTTCGCTTTGCATAGCGCGATCAGGGACTACTATACCCCATACACGTGCTACTCGTTGACCTAACAACAGTGCGCCGCAAGTCAGTCAGTCATACTCATTGCGCAGGTACTTGGAGTAGTTCATGAGGGTGCAGACAACGGCGGCGGTCTGCTTCTGGCTGCGGAGGAACCGCATCTGACCCATGCGACGTCTCCGTTGCGCCAGCACACGCCGATACATTTGGAATCGCAGGAACCGCCGCTGCCTCTCTATCGAGAGCTTGCGCCTCTGCTCCTCGCCCACCAGCAGCAACAGCAGCAGTAGTACCAGCTTGCGCCTGTGCGCAGGCTCCATCTGCTTCACAGCTCCCCAACTCACTGTATTTGGGGTTTAATCAGCACACTGGCTTGCAACTGGTGCATGTCATGATGCAATGCAGACCGTGCGAAAGCTTGCATGCGGTGGCATTGCACATGAGGACACTTGCTCGATTTGCAGTATGACTGGGACCATTGCTCGCTGCGTCCAGCACAACAGAGATGCATACAAAAGCAAGTGCAGGTTGCACGCCCAAGGAAGTGTACACTAGCATGACGACTTATGTGCTAACACTGTTACGTACGAAATGGAGAGAACTGCACACACAAACACAAGCATTTGAAGAACAGCCATGCTCGCCCACCCAATTGCCCCTGCTCCTGGTCCTACACCGCCGCCGCGGCCGCCGCCCGTTCCGCCAATAAACGGTCGATTAACTTTGAAAACCCTAATCACTTCGTCACGTGTTACGGGGTCGACCTTAGAAAGCGTGACAGTGACACCAACGCCAGTGGCGTTACGCCACCTTCAAGGAGAATCCATCCAATGGTCAAAAGCGGCTAGGAATCGCCGCTGATTGAGCATCTGACGCCAGCCGCTCGATGCCCAGCCCCTCTTCGTGCGAATGTTTGGAGGAATCCATCAAGAATCACGTTTTCTGCTTTCCGGGGGCTGTTTTGCTTTTTTCTGCGGTGCTCAATCAATACGGCGGTCAGCCCCGTCAACTTTACAACCAACGCCCTTAACCTCGGTTACGGAACCTACAGCGCAGGCAGGCGCACTGGTGACCTCAACCACGGTGAGCAACAGATCGCCCCAGCTTGACTGCGGTCTGCTGACGGTCCGGTGTGTTTTGCCGCGTGGTTGTCGCCGTCGCTTCTGACGCCAGAGGGGGTACGTCGGACAGGTAGCATTTTGGCGTCCAACCCGCCCACTTGGATCGCTACGTTACCCGGCGGCGGGGACACAGCTTGCAGCGGCGGCGGTGGCGGCGGTACCGGCGGCGGGGGTGGCGGTGGCGGCGGCGGTGGACAGCGCGACGTCCGCGCACGCAGCTGTTGTAGCCATAGGAGGGTGTGTGTGGTGTGGGTGCGCGTGGCAGCTCCCGGTCAGCGGGTGTCTCGGACTGGTGGCGGCGGCATGCGGTTGTACTGTCATTGGTGGTGACGGGTGTTGTCTGCTGCTGCTGCTGCTCTGGCCTGGCGGCGCAGGGGGTTGCCGAGGGGCGGGAGGGACTGGATGCTGCCGTGAGCCATGGCTGGAGTGGCAGTGTGTAGTTTGCTGAAGGGCGAGTGATCACGACAGAGGAGGTTTGCAAGACGAGGGTTGCGACTTTCATACTGCTTGGAGTCTGGGCTGCGTTGCACAGCGTTGCTCGCTGTTCTTGGTAAGCTGACGCGAGGGTTGAGGTCGCCTGCGGTGCATTCAGCCCTTTGCGGCCGTGATCATGGGGTCTCAGGCCGCCGGGAGAGACCAGGTGGCGGTGCCCACAAGGCAGCCCGCAGCCGCCGCAGCATCATCTTCATCAGCTAAGCCGCCTGCAGCAGAAAAGCACGCTGCTGAGCCCGTCGCGGCCTCTTCCAAGCCCGTATGGTCGCAGATTGTGCGTGCCGACCCCAGGGCCAAAGGCAAAGACGTCAAGTCGGATGCTTCCACGGCTAGCTCCAACAACAGCAGGCCCTCAGCGGATCAGAATGGCAAGGACGTCAGCCAGGAGCAGCAGGGTGCTGTCAGGAAGGTCACCGCCATTGTCGAGGACGCTGGCATGTCCAAGGCACAGTTTGCCGGAAACAAGCCTGAGTCTCCTGGCGCATGCAAGGATGCTTCCGATGGAGCCGACGCCGATGACAACAATGGCGCAGCAAAAGAGGATGTCGTGGCCCCCGCGCCTCCCAAGCCACTCGAACCTGCAATGCCTTTGAAGCCTGCATGGGTGCGGCCCAGGGAGCAGGCACCCACCGTCCCACAGGTTATGGGTGCCTCGTGGCCAACCCTCGTGGACGCCAAAAACAAAGCACTGGTGGTTGAGACGCCAGATCTCAGCCTTGGGGATCGCACCCGGGTAAGAGCTGAGTTTTTGCCCTTAAGTGGTTGCATGTCTGTGCTCTTCTTGCTCTATTCTTTTACAAAACGTTGCCAATAATGGTTCCACCTTGCTTGTCTGTCGATGATTGTAGGTCTTAGCATGCTGTGTAGGTTTGGTTGTGCACTGCCATGTAGCCTTGCATGCTATTCTGCACTGTTTTGTTATGCCATTTGCATGTGCAATGTGAGTAGCGGGAAGCAATGGGTTGCAATGCATTTTCTGGGTCAGCTCTGATTGTCAATTTTCATAAAAACTACGGTTTGTTCATTACTTGGTACCACACCTCCTCTTGGTGGCAAGTTACGACCAGCAGGACTGCCCAGGTGCCTGACATGCATGCTGGTTGACAGGGGTCTGTGGGCATGTCGCGCACCAACTTCCCATCGGCCGTTACCATGCAACCCTTTCGAGCAAGGGGAGCTTCTGGTCGACAGAGAAGCAGGGACCCTGCGGCTGAAGGTTCCAATGCAGCACAGAGTTCAGGTCGCGATGGGGACAGCGACGTGGCAGGTGTTGCGCAGCAAGGCAAGTTTGAAGCTGCGGACCGATCTGCACAACCTCCCCTGTCCAACGGGCCAGCTCTGCCTGGAGAACAACGGAACAACAGGCAGCAGGGATTCGCTAGAGGTGGGCCTAGGCCTGGGCGCGGCCGCAGCAGTGAACGCTCGTGGACGCAACCGCAGTCTCAAGCACAGGTCTCACAACAGCAGCCGCCGCAGGGCGCACCGCATCAACGTACCAATGGCAATGGCTTTTATGGTGCCAGTGATGGTGGTCGAGCACGCAACAACAGGAACATGCCCCGCACAGGAGCTGCTGCCTATGTGCCAGCACTCACTGTCGCCTCTGCAGCAGGTAATTTCGCGGCTTTACGTTGCTCGCCTTCTGTCCACATTCGACACCCTGAGCTTCTTTTAACATTGCTTGCTCACTTAGCATGGCCTGATTGTTTGTGCCTGCAGGTGCACCCCCTGTGATGGGCTACTACGTTCCGCAGGGTGGAGCTGGTCCTGCAGGGTATTATGCACCATACCCTACTGGTCCTGCAGTATTGTCACCGGGCGCACCTCCCACTATGCGAAGTCTGATAATTATGCAGATTGAATACTACTTCAGGTATGCAATGTTTTGAACTGCTAGCAGTCAATCTGTTGAGTTAACCAATGCATTACTTGGCAGCATTGAGAATTTGTGCCGGGACATCTTCCTGCGCTCAAAGATGGATGAGTATGGCTTCATCCCGGTCTCAGTGATTGCGAGCTTTAACAGGGTGAGTTCAATAATGGGCTGTTGATCCAAATCCTCAACTTCAAGACGGAACGCAATGTTTACCACGCCAGTGCTCTGATACCTCTTTCGCAGGTCCGCATGCTGACTACGGATACAGACATGATCCTGGAGGCGTTGCAGGGCTCTTCCATTGTTGAGATACAGGTCAACTATGTGCTATTCTGGCGGAATGGGTAGTTGCTGCACGCACGCGTGCTTACAGAGGGTGTGATTGTCACAGGGGGATAAACTTCGCAAAGCAGAGGACTGGCAGAGTTGGTTATTGCCGGCTACGCCACAGGATAGACCTGTTGCCGCAACTGGGTTTCCCACAGATCAGCCGCTTGAAAACAGTACTGATGTTGACATCGCCAAGGAGGCGAGTGCAATGGAAGTACAGCCCGCTAATGAGCAAGTTTCTAGCTCCAGTGGTACACAGCAAGCTCAGCCCCCCGTGTCTGAGCCTGCTGGCCCTCTGCCAACCAATGCTAACAGTAGCAGTGCAGCTGTCGCTCATGCTGTGCAGCACAGTCAGCGTCCCATTGTCGAGAATGGTGTGTTAGAGCACGCTGCTTCTTCTCAACCAACTGGCGAAGCAACTGAGACACATACTATAGACCAAAGTTTTTCTAAGGGCAGTCTTGGCAAAGATGTCAGCAGTACGTCAGCCGGTCCATCTATCAGCCGTGAAGCCTCTGCTGACGCTGGGGAGCACGAGCCAGATGAGGCGACCTTCCAGATGGATGAAGACTTGGATGATGTGGCTGCTACTCCTGCCAAGCGGTAAGTGGTATGTATTGGCATCTTCGAGAGTGATGTATTCACTGGCCTAACACTATGGCACGGATAGGGTGACTGTGCGAGGAGAGGAGGAAGGCGATGACCTCGCTGACAATGATGTACATAAGCTCATTATTGTGACTCCGGTACGGTACAGGCACATTGTCTCCGCACATATGCATGCGACCCAGAATTGTGGTTTAACTGACTGTGCTGATGTGTCAGTCGCGACGAGGTGGCAAGTTAGAGAGGAGAGGTGGGGATGGCCGGGAGCATGGTCGCAAAGCCGGTACTGAGGACACGGCGACTGCAATCAGCGAAGGTCTTTTCCAGTATGAACAGGTAGTTCTTGTGAGGCAATTGTAAGGCTAGTTGGTTAGCTGCTGTAAGCCAGCTCAGAGCCAAGCAGGGTTTAATTCCGTGCTTTGGCTTGCCTGTAGGACCTGAGATCTGGTCGGCGAAGGCAGCCGTCTGCTGGACGTGAGCGAAAGGTGCTTGTGGAGGGCGAGCGACCAAGCAGTGTCACCAGTGACAGCGGCTTCCGCTTGCCACCTGGCCGTGATTACCTGGCACCACGCCCTGGGGGCTCCGGACGCCCTGCGGCTGGCGCTTTCCCTCGGTTCTTTCCCAGCAGCTTACCTCGTGACCAAACTGGAAGCTATGGACGTCGTCGTGCTATTACTGCCGAGAGCCCACCAGACTCTGTGGGTTTCTTCTTTGGAGCAACTCCTCCAGAGCATTCCGTGTAAGCGTGTTCCCCGTTGAACATGTTTGTAAAGCATACAAGGCCTTACTTGTCACGTACTATTGTGTCCTCCTGCAGGTCTTTGGCCAATGGGCGGCACTTTGCGCCGGCCAGTGTCGGTAGTTCTCCCAGCTCTGCAGGCAGTCCCACAATGAGTTCGTCATTGCCAAAGTCGTTTCAAGTACAGCATCCAAGCCATGAGCTACTGGAAGACAATGGTTTCAAGCATCAAAAGTACATCAAGTTCCATGCCAGGTGTATCAGTGAGCGCCAGAAGCTTGGGCCTGGTTGCAGTGAGGTACGTAACTTCATGCTCTCAGCGCCTCTGTTGAAGGGTGCGAGCAATCATGTAGCATTGTTTGCTGTGAACAGGAAATGAACACGCTCTTTCGCTTCTGGTCATATTTCTTGCGCAAAAACTTCAATGAGCGCATGTACGATGAGTTCCGTCACCTTGCTGAGGAGGACACCAAGTCTCACTACTACTACGGCCAGGAGTGTCTGTTCCGCTTTTTTAGGTACAGCTAGTTGCCTCCGCGGTTGTTTGTGTGTCTGTTGCGCGCGCGCGCGCGGGGGGGGGGGGGACCAGGACCTGCGATTGCATCACGTAACAAAATGTTGGTTATCAGCTATGGGCTGGAGGAGAAATTCAGGGAGAACCTGTACAAAGACTTTGAGGACTATGTCCTAAAAGATTATAAGGAAAGCAGGCTCTATGGGCTGGAGAAATTCTGGTAAGGAGCAATTTTTTTTTTATCACGTTCTGCTTAGATCTCTAATGTTGTACAGTTTCTCTAAGCTGTATATGCATTTGTGCCTGGTCATGTGCTAGTTGTCATGCAGGCGAGCTTTTGCCTGTGTGTGTGGTCTTAGCGGCGCAGTTGCCATATCGTACATGAAATCATCTGTGGCATGTGCAGGGCATACCATCACTACCGTAGGGGCAAGAAGGTGGAGATTCAGTCCCCAGAACTCAAGAAGTTGCTGGAGGAACAGTTTCGCACGCTGGAGGACTTTCAGCGTGCCAATGCTGCATTGAAGAGAAAGGACAGCACTGCACCAGCTGCTGCTGCTGCTGCTGCGCATGCTGATGCTGCCAGCACGCCGTCTGTGGAACCACCTGCTGTTACTGCCAAGTAGCGGTAGCATTCATGTTGTCCCCTGCTGCTCAGTGCTGACAGATACATCTGCAAGGCGCGAGTGCGAGTCTCTCAGCCACTGCTCCCATTGATGGCACTCCTTGCGCATTGGAAATATGCGCCCAGCACATTGCTGCTCGGTGCTGGTGCCAGCCGAGTTCTCCCGTCTTTTCCCTTTTTTTTGTATTTAGGTTTTACTGCATCTACCCGGCCGTTTTATAAAAGAGCGGGAGTAGATGAAACAAGCAGTACTGTTCCCCTGGTTTTGAGATGCGCGCTAGCTGTGGCAGTCCTTGAGCTGTCGATTGAATGGTGTTTGGTGTGATAAGCTCCACAAACAGTTAAGCAACACAGGTTTGCACAGAGAATTCATGTTTGTTGCGAGTCTGTACATTGCCATATACATGTTATGAACTCCAGCTACCAATATGTTCAGTGCACTTGGTAGCCGCACAATGGCTAGGTTTGTCAAGCATGTCGTCGTCGCGGTGTCATTCGTGTGCAGGGAGGATGTTTAGTGATGGGCTTGTTCATGGCATGGACAGAACACACAGTCACACTCGCACCCCTACGAATGCAACATAAACATTAGAGTCACTCTGCTGTTTATGTCACATACGAATTGTTCACTTCAGTATATATAAGTTAGTCCGTTAAGAAATGCGATTTAATATGCACAAAGAGAGACTTTCATTAATTATGTCTGATTACACGATCTATCTCAAGAGTCATTCTCACGTGCATCTTGTTATGAGGTTGCCAACTTGAATGCGTGTATTCTTTGGGCCTGCCTTTATGAAGATGTTGCTTCAATGTGTTGGCCGCCGCACCATGTGCATGTAGTGCTTGCGCGTGTATTGTTACCCTTCATTGACCTTCTGTTCTGTGTTGGTGCATGCATTGATGGCACACAAGGAAGAAACGCGGAGAGAAGTTCTGTCGCACACCAGGCCATCCAGAAGCATTGTCCATTGCTTATAAGTTCGTTATGAGCATTGCAATCAACTTGATATCACCAATAGAACTGGGTGTTGACGACGGCAACATAGTTGTTATCGCACCCTTGGTGCAGCCATGTTGGTTTGCAACCACGACACGGTGTCCGCAACTGTTTCATCAACAGGTCTGGGCTTGAAAGTGAGGTCTCTCCTTGCCAAACTCGCATTGCAATACCTGCACGCAGATGTCATCATTCACAGATAACATCCTCACTGACTGAACACCTCCAAGCACGCACCAGAAGTGTTGGGACATTTCCACCACGACGGGGTCAAGTGACGGATCCCACCGGCCAAACAACCCCTTGATCCCGGTTGCTGCTGCCGCCATGGCAAATGCCATCTCGTCTGGCACCTACATGAGTTGCATGTTGGGTTGTGCAACATGCACAACATGCGCATGCACACCCACACTTGCCTGCAGCCAAGGCCCGCGCACGCCCGACACCCGGGTTACCCTGCCAAAGTAGTCAGCCAACGTGAGGTTCCCCGCCCCAAGCAGGTAAGTTGCATCGGGCCTGCCGCTCCTCATCGCCTCCACGAAAGCAACTGCCTAAGTGGAAGACGTGTTGATGAACTTTAGTGTGTCACACGTTTATGCCAGCCTGCCAAGTTGAGCAACGCTGCGTGCGTGTGAGCGCATGTGAGGGGGTGCATGCGCATTGGCACAGTGCTGATATGCGTGTACGCAGACTCGCATGTTGCTTGCATGCGCATGTGCGCGTGTATGTGTATGTTGCGCATCCGCATCACGCACCGCATCACGCACGTCCACGAGGCTCAGGCCACCGGATGGAATCAGCGGCACTTGTCCCGTGAGCAGGTCCAGCACCGTGCGCGAGGAGCTCAGCCGCCAGTCACCTGTATGGATACTATCCGCGTTGTCTGCGTTCTGTTTGATGCAGAGACAGAGAGTGTGCATGAAGATTGACACACATGCCTGCATGCTTTGCGCACGCACCATTGCGACAAGCATATGTGCATGTTGCTATCCCTTGGCTTGCCACACATATGCATGTGCCCAAAAACCTGGTCCCAGCAGCAGTGTGGGCCGCATGACGACGAGCTCCACGCCCAGCCGCTTTGCGCATGCCAGCGCGGCCTTCTCCGCCTCCAACTTGGTTGAATAGTATGGCCATGCGCTCACAACCTTTTCTAGTGGCGCAGAACAATGATGAGTGGTACAAGTTCGCTTGGAACCTTGCAGTCACAGAAGCATGCACTACTGTTTGTTACCAGCATAAGAAGCAGTGTCATCAGCCACGAACGCGGGGTCCTTGCTGACTGCAACCACACCTGATGTGGACGCGTACACCACCCGCCTGCACAGAGAATGGATGCTCCAACTACACTTGTCGCATTACTATACATGCTCCAGGACTTGTGTCGATCAAACCACACCTTACCTTACGCCGGCGAGGTTGGCGGCCTCAAGGACATTGATAGTGCCGGTTACGTGCAATTGACGCATCTTCTCAACCTCACCCGCCCTCCGCGTGTGCTCAACGGCGCCGGCAAGGTGGAACACGCCGTCCGCGTTTGCGAGATGAGCAGCGAGGTCAGCGGGTGGAGAGAGCACCGAGGCCGGGATGAGGGTGACGAGGTCATTGTTGTGGAGGTCACTTGAGTTGGGGTGGAAGCCCGAGCGCGCGATCACGCGCACGTGGTGGCGTTTGTGCACGAGCTCGCGCACCACGTGCTCGCCCAAGAAGCTGATCAAGCACAACAAGCACACACACGTGAGCACGCGGCACACATGCAGGCACATACGCGCAAGCATGCACACAATATGCCGCATGCATGTGCATGCGCACTTGAACCCAGCATTGCACGCATGTTGTTGAGTGCGGTCTGTTTATGTCTGCGTACGCAATGAGGTCGTGAAGCTCAAAGCCCACCGATCGTTTAGCTGTAACAGCATGCACACAACAACATGCATTCATCAGACAGGCACCAGTGCTGTACACCAAAAGAGTCTGCTTAATGGCTGTGATCCAGGATTGGTGAGTTGGGCAAGCACAGGCCGAAGCAGCAAAGAAGAGCATATTCCTGGCGACCAAGACAGCTACTACTAGCAAAGCGGCAATGAGAGGAAACGCGGCATGCTTGTTGGCTTACCTATTCTGTATGACTTACTGGCATGGGGATGGCTGCTATCACACACGTTGCATGCTTGTGATGTGCAAAGCAGCTTGTCTTCCAATGCCCTACTCACCCTGTACCGCCTGTTACCACGTACAGCATGACGGCTGCTGAGTTGCCGCCGCCACCGCCGCCGCCCTTGCAAACCCAGGCCAGAAGACCAACTAGGATGGGGAGGGCGCTGTCAAGGGCGGCGGCATGGGCGCCGTCGTCGTCGTCCTCCACCACCGCGGTAGATAGTGCTGCCGCAATGAACAGCGCTGTCTGCGTCAGTTGTGGTACATCACCGTTTAGTCTAATTGCGGAACAGAGCGGTTGTCAAGGTATGTATGGGTGCAAGGCCAGTTTGTGCACAGCACACTCAATCTCAGCAGTCATGCCTGCAATTGAGGTGAATGTGCTAGCACTGTATACTGGGGCATGCTCAGTTTGTGCGTTCGTGTCGCGCATACCACCTGCAAATGGTATGCGGGACGAATGCACAAACGTCCATTCAAAGCAGGGGACGAGTGATGGACTTGCACGGACAGAATCTGCATGCACAAGTGGTTCTTGCAAGGTGGGGAGGAGAGCAGGGATGGCAGCAGGAGCAAGCACTAAACACAAAAGACCAACTGCAGCGCCCTAAGTGTGCGGTTGGTCTGTGTGCAGTAGTCTGTGCATGTACCCGCGCTGCTTGCTTTGCGCCAGGTGGCCTGGTTGCACGTGCCATTCGTATCGCATGATTGCCAAGCTGGTTGACAGCAGCCATGCTGTGTGCGCATGTGATTGCCAGTGAGGGAGAGAGAGATATGGATGGAGAGGAGGTGGTGGGTGGGGTGGGGTGGGGGAAGTACAGCCCGCTAATGAGCAAGTTTCTAGCTCCAGTGGTACACAGCAAGCTCAGCCCCCCGTGTCTGAGCCTGCTG
>RHPI01003488.1:586928-604250 GCA_009103225.1 Chlorokybus atmophyticus
CCAAAAAAAAAACAAAAAACAATAGTAGAGGTGATCCGCGCTTGTTAAGAGTGTTGTGTCATGTGTATGAGTATGTACACTGGTGGGGAGCTTTGGGAGGATCATGAGCTAGCATGCATGCATGGAGGAAGCTACACCATGTGAAGATAAAGAGGGTGCAGCATCATAAGGCCATGACGGGCTTGTGGACGACGCCCTCGAGCGACGAGATATAGCACAACACCTGCCTTCTGCAGATCACACCATGCACGTGTGTTACGCAGCTGTACATGTAACAGTTTGTCAGATGCGTGGATTGCTAATGTACATGCCTTGTCGACGACTCGTGCCAATAACAATGACAGAGTCAATAAGCTACTACTGTATGTGGTATTATGGTTTTCTTAAATGAGTGTATATGATGATGTGCTGTTGAGTGAGGTCAAAGGTAACTTGAGGATGCTTTGATTAAGTTAAAGATACAACGATACCACTACTTACTTGCTGGTCGGGGCTTGGCAAACATATGCACAAGCACTAGGAAATTACAGCGGAAGTCCCACCAGCACCGCGGTGCAGGGGAAGCTGCAGCAGCGCACCAAGGGAGGAGAGGATGATTACCGACCTCTCACTCAGCTCCGGCCCCAGGCACACCCACGCCCAACACACCCACACTCACACCCCACCCCACACCCCACCAGGGATGAGGGGGAGAGCCCCTTCAACAGCTACTAGCCAGGCACCCCACGCACAAGTGGCCCTCTTGTAAGGCAAACACACACTGATGTCCTAATCAGTATTGATCCGATCCCCATTCAAGAATGCAACTTAGCATTTATACCACAAGCTGCTCTCCCGACCTGGCACACAGAATGTCCAAGGCCACTTAGACCTTGTCACGATGCGCAGACCTTTTTCCTACAGAACCAACAAACTCCACCCCGGGAGTATCAAACACCTCGGATTCTCATATGAGTAACAATCCTACACACCTCGCAATCACAAACTCAAGCTCTCCTAATACATACGTACTTGCGGATTGCCTACAAGCACAACTTGCCTTGCGATTGTCATACCTATGGCGAATCGCACAACCACAATATAGATCTGTGATTTGCCAACTTGCCTCATTATCTTAAATCTGCCACTTCTTGTGGCAACTCGTAATGCAATAACAAAAGCTCACCTGCCATAGGCATTGACTCGCTCTGAGCTAGCCCTTATCAATGCCTTGTGTAGTTTATCATTGCTGAAGGCCCTCATAGTGTAACAGTCAAGGCCAAATTTCGTAATTTTCATGGCCATTTTAGGCCTTATTTGTGAGAAATCATGTTTTTCATGACTTGTGGCGGATATCGACCGGCGAGTTGCGAGTCTGCCGCAGATATCGACCGGCCCAGGGCCAGTCTTGAAGACGCCAGAAAACGGAGGGCCAGTCGAGAAGGGCTCGACCAGATTTTTGGAAGGGCCTGGCGCCAAGTAGTATAACTTGACCATATGAGCAGCAAATGAGGAGATCTTTGGTCCGTCGGAAAGTTCTAGAAGTGTAATACAAGATTCTGCAAGAATACCTTAGCTTCTAGTTTTGTCTAGCGCTAAAATCGTCTAGACAGTAGCATGTGCAGACTGGTAGGTATAAAAGTGACATTCTACAATTTGCAATACAACCTTTAGCTCCCTAGTTTCTTGTGTGCAAACCTGGTGGTGGTCAGCAGAGGTTGCTAGCGTGTGTCCACTGGTGTGTGCTTGCTTGTGTGACGATCCAAGGCGCTACACGAGTCCGTGTGTAGCTTGGAGCGCATGCGCGTGCGTACGTGAGTGGCGGGGCGCGCGTGTGTGCTTGGCAGAGGGGGCAAGGTTCCGGTGTGAATACCGTGTCTTGGTGAGAGGGTTGTTGATTGGACCAACTCACAGGTAACAAGGCACGAGCACCGTCACAACTGGTATCGGAGCACGGTTTACGAAGGGAGAGCGGAAGTGTGTGGGCGTTTACACATTTCATTCGGAAGCGGAGTGTAGTGTGTTAGTGGAGATGAGGATGCTCGCATGGAAGAGATTCAAGCTGCCATCTTAGCATTGAGGGAAGAGCTTCATCACACTCAAGCGGCGGCACAAGCACAACGCGAGGCGTATGAGCATGCGATGGCGCGTGTATAAGTTCCCATGGCATCAAGCTCGCGCGTGCATGTGAAGGTGCCAAAGCCAAAGCCATTCAAGGGTCAACGTGATGGAGATGTTGTGGACGAGTGGCTCTTCCAAGTGTCATCATGGTTAAAGCTCACGGAGGTACCCGTACACTTACATGTGGAGGTTGCCGCGACATTGCTTGAAGGTGCAGAACTTGTGTGGTGGAGGCATCGATGTACGCGTGTCGCAAATGGATTGGCGCTACTATTGACCACCATGGAAGAGTTGGCAATGGAGGTCAGGCTTCAATTTGTTCCCGTTGAGAGCGTGAAGGCCGCATGCGACAAACTTGCAGCCCTTGTGCAAATGGGGTCGGTGATGGCGTACACGCGTTTGCGTTTTAGCGATTGGTGATGTCCATACCCAATATGACCGAGGAGGAGCAGCTGGACAGGTATACACGTGGTTTAAAACCTTTGGGGCGTAAAGAAGTGGAGCTACGGGACCCGAAGACACTCGCGGAGGCTATACGCATCGTGGAGCGTCTCGACGCGTTGTACTTCAAGTCCACCACAAGAAACACTGACTGGAGGCAAAGGCATGGTGATCAGCCCCGGGGAGGCTTTCAACATGCATGGAGACGAGGAGAACCAAGTTTAGCGCTTGCCAATGGAGGTGGAGGTAACTATGGGCCTGCACCAATGGAGGTGGGTGCCATACACACGCGTGGAAGTGAGGCGAAGCACGGCGGACGTGGTGAAAGAGGTAAAGGGGTGCGCAAGTGTTATGCGTGTGGGTCGACTGAGCATTTGGCGTACGGATGCCCCAAACGAAGCACGCAAAAGCCAACACCGAATGGCAACCCTCGCCATGATCGTCACGTCAATACCATGGAGCAGAATGACGTGGAGCAGGAAAACGACTTCCCTCAGTAGGTGAGGAGGCAATTGCTGGGGATAGGAAGGAGCCTCATGCACGGACGGATGCTGTGACATTTCCATCAAGGAAGTCAGAGGAGATGGCTATGAACGCGCCAACGGTGGTGAGTTATGCAAAGAAGGAGACAACAAAGTACTTCGGGCTTCAAGCACACATTTGCGACGACCAAGGACGATGGAGAGAGTGTAAGCTCATGATTGATAGCGGTGCCAACAGCAACTTTATGAGTATTGATATTGCGCGGCGTTACGGTTGGCTTTCATCATTACGTGGAGGTGAAGTGAAGCTCGCTGATGGAGAGCCACCCTCTGGAGGTAATGGCGCTGCGTTTATGACCAAAGAGTTGTGCGTTTCTATTGGGAAGATGAAGGAGAACATGCGATTTTGCTGCGTCACCCTACGGAACGGGTTTGACGGGATTTTGGGACTACCGTGACTATGGCAACATAATCCATCCATCAATAAGAGGAAGCGCGTGCTCACCATCGAACGAAACGGTGGAGAGTTCATTTAAGGTGGTACGACAATTCTCGTATGTGATCTCTTATGTGCAATTGAGGAAGTTATTGTTCCCACGGAAGGCAAAGGCTGTTTGGTTGTGCGTGGTGGGCGAAAACACTGCAAAGTCAGCATCGGAGCTGAGTGACGATGTCAAGACGGCTACGATGGACCCCGAGGTGTGTAAACTTGATTTAAACTACAAAGATATCATGGTGGACGGACTTCCATCTGGTCTACCACCTCCACGGAGCGTAGACCACCGTGTGGAGCTGATTGAGGGCGTGCACAAGCCACCGTATCGACCCGTATACAAGTTGTCACCTTTGGAGCTGGAAGAGGCCGAGAGGCAGGTGGCAGACTTGCTGAAAAGAGGCTACATCAGGCCTAGTAAGTCCCCTTATGGTGCACCTATTTTGATTGTATGAAAGAAGAACGGGAGCTTGCGCATGTGCGTCAACTACCGAGCTCTCAAAAACATCACGAAGAGGAATTGCTTTCCACTCCCACGTATCAACGAGTTGCTGGAGCAATTGCAAGGTGCGCAGTACTTCACAACACTTGATCTTGCTGGAGGTTATCACCAAATCCGCATCGCGCCCGAGGATGTGGAGAAAACATCTTTTAACACACGTTATGGGCACTACGAGTGGTTGGTTATGTCCTTCGGACTTACGAACGCGCCGGCAACATTTTAAACGCTAATGGATAGCGTTTTCGCTGACTTGATTGGTAAGGGAGTCCTCGTGTACCTCGATGACATTTTGGTGTACGCGAAGACAAAAGAGGAGCACGTGGCACTTCTACGGCGCGTGTTGCAGCGTTTGCGCGAACACGACTTGTACGCCCACCTACAAAAGTGCAAATTCTTGCTTCGGGAGGTGGAGTACCTAGGCCACATCGTGTCGCATGAAAGCATCAAGCCGGACCCCAACAAAGTGCAGGTAGTGTGCGAGTGGGCTTCCCCGACCAACGTAACGGAGGTGATGTCCTTTAAGGCCTTGCGGGGTATAATCGCAAGTTTATCATGGGGTTTTCGCGCTGTTACGGCCTAGCTACTACAGCTGGTCATGTACAGTGTATATATAAGTTTAATTAGCGAGAGACAAAAGTTTAATAAACCTTGGTTGGATTATCTTGGTTTGTTACAAAAGCTTTAAATGCGTGTGTTTGTGTTTGAGCTTTAACACGAATGCAATGCATCGCTAATTATAGGCCTGGCTAGTTAGAGCATTTGAATGCATCTAATTAGAAGTGGTTGACTAGGAATTACCCTATTCATGAATGTATGGGCGTCTTGAGTAGGAAGATAAAAGCACATGGCTTTAGTATAACGATTTATTAACGCGATGTGGGCTTATGGGGCCAATCGCGTGAAACATCATAGGAAAAAGCATGTGTAATTATAAGGTTCATTTAGGCCAATCCAAGGCGGCTTATTTGGATCAGATGAATAGAGCGAAGTAGCCTCTCTTAGGGTGAACAAAAAGGACTTCGCGAAATGAGTTCGCGAAGGGGTTGATTCACCTGCGAAGTGAATCAACATAGTGAACTAAATTAGTTCACTAGTTCAGTTACGAACATGAACTAAAGTAGTTCACTAAGGGTTCGTAAGTGAATTAAAATAGTTCACTGGTTCAGTTACGAACATGAACTAAAATAGTTCACTGGTTCAGTTACGAACATGAACTAAAATGGTTCACTGAGTCAGCTACGAACATGAACTAAAATAGTTCACTAAGGGTTCGTAAGTGAACTAAAATAGTTCACTGGTTCAGTTACGAACATGAACTAAAAGTAGTTCACTAAGGGTTCGTAGTGAACTAAGTGAACTAAGTAAACTAAGTGAACTAAGTGAATCACCCTAATATGAGGGAACTAATAGAAGAGGGAGCCAAAAGTGAATCACTGGTGAACCAAGTTAGTTCACTAGTAGAGTGATTCATAAAGCCGACAAGGTAGTGAACTAAAGTTGATTCACTAGTGAATCAACTATTAGATCACTTCGCGACGCGACGTCGCGACAAAAAATTGGCTAAGGCATATGCCCCCTCCCGCGTGTGCCGATACGCAGCGCGTGACAGCGCCGTCTGCCATGGCCGCAAGCACAAAAATTGCGGATTAGCATTATTGGTCACTTTGCAGAATGCCAGTGAACTAATGCCGGGTGAACTAAACTAATCACTTGGGTGAGTGAATGGGGATCTGGTAGGGGGCTTTGAACCAAGTAGGTCTTAGCCAAGATAGTTCCTAGTAAAGCTCATGGCGATGGATTTCGCCATAAAAAAGGAGCCAGTCGCGGGTGGAGGGTAGCCGCCGCACGACTTGTGCTCTGGGCTTTTGGGGCTAAGGTAGGGGTACCTAAGCTAGGTGACCATAACCCTTAAGTTGCCAAGTAGTTGTTCATTCAACGAAAGGTGGTTAAGGGAGTGTACAGTCACTACATGTAAAGTGTGTGATCAGTGTACATAGTTTTAAGTGTTAATTACCCCCCGCCCGGCGTAACAGCTGGCCTCGAAGCTTGGACATACGATTTTGAACCACTCGGGCCGTGGTTTGGGGCCACTTTGATTCGGAAATTCGCGCTTCCGAAGTGCATGCCGAAACAACGCCGGATTGGAAATTATCACAAGTGGCGTGAGACTTTTAGTAGTAGCGCCAGTGAAGAGGATTACCGCGAATTAGAAGCCTATCTCGAAGAAAAAAGGCTAGTCGCGGCAATGGCGGAACAGGAAGCTTCGAGTCCACCGATTCCCCAGCTAGGGAAAAAGATGGAACGAAGAATAGCCGAGTTGTCGCAAAAATACAAGAAAATAGCCTTGGCTTGTTGCAAAGAAGGCAAAAAGGCCAAGCAAGGCATCTTGAGGCTAGTGAAGAACCTAGAGAAGAATGAGGAGGAGCTCACGCGCCTCCGTGTCCTTGGGGAGCAGAAAATGAAAGAACTCGAGGACAAAATAGACTCGGTCCAAGTAGGACCAAGTACCAAGTTTCTAAAAATTCCCCCGGCATGGACAGGCAAAAAAGGGGAGGATATAGACGCTTGGTGGAACCAAGTCGAAGTGACTTTGGCTACGGTTCCAGAAAGGCAAAGGTTGGGTTTTGCCGCGGGATACTTAGGCCCAGAACCACTTCAGTTGTGGAAGGACCATAGGTCTCATTTGGTCGAGCCCACCTTTGAATCCCTAAAGGAGTTTTTGTTTATCCAATATAGGACAGTGGACCCCGGGCTTGATGCCAGGGATAAGCTATCCGATTTGAAACAATCGAGCAAGTTGATCACGGAATTTGTGAGCCAATTCAACCTGTTAGCGGCTCAAGCTGCAAATGGGGGAAGGCCATTAAGCCTGATTGAAAAGGCCAACCTATTCATTCGAGCCTTAGATTCTAAGCTCCAAAAGCAACCAGATATTATGAGGTTGCAAAAGACCGATATAGAGTGGACTCAGGAGAAGTTCACGGAGCTTGAGAATACGGCGAGATGGGTCGGCCGGAATTTGGCTAGCATTAACAAAAGGGATAGAGAAGAGGGTGGAGACAAATCCGGGGGAGGAAAGGGAAAGAAAAGAAAAGGATTTGCCCCTCAATCGGAGATGGAAAGTCCGGTTGAAAAGGAGAAGTCTTCAAAGACCCCTCTAAAGAAAAAGGGTAAAAAGCCGTTTGGCAAGAAACCCTTTAAGCCAGCCTACCAGGGCAAGGCAAGACTCTCCAGTGAAGAGAAGGAGAGAAGAGCTCGGGAAGGTTTATGCTTCAATTGTGGCGAAAAGGGGCATATAGCCTCCAAGTGCCCGAAGAAGGGAGCAAAGCCGACCGAGGATCCCACCAAGTGACGGTGTGGGGTGGTTGCTTGTATAGGAACGGCGCCAAAGGAGCAAAGTAGTGGGCGACTTGAGAACAATAGTTGTATAGCTACAACGATGAAGTTGCCTATGAAATGCGATGTTTGTTTTGGGAATGAGTTTGAAGATTTGCCAAGAATTAATTCACTTGAGGTAGGGCATGAGCGAATTCTCATATGCGTGCCACTTCGTGAGTTAACAAGTACTTTGACAAATTATTGGCAACTAAAGCAAACTAACCCCGAAATTAAGGCGTGTGTTCTAACACCTAAATATTATGGTAAGTGGAAAAGGTTGTTAGGCGGTATGCGCCGTATGGGCACATTACCAAGGGCCAAATCACCTTTTGCCACTGACTTGCAAATATGGTGTGATGACGCAAGTGATCGCCGAGGTTCACAGATAAATCCTAGGCTAAGTATGGTCTTCGATGCATTAGTGAATGAGAGGGCGTGTGGTGTCTTAGTCGACACTGGTGCCTTAGAAAATTTCGTAAGTGCCGAATTGGCAAAAAGGGTCTCGGCCACCATTGAAACTACCAATGCTAGGGCAAGCCTAGTAGGTGAGTTACATTGTGAAGTAAGTGGCGTGACAGAGTTGCTAATTCGAATGGGGGATTATAGGACCAAAATTAAGCTGTATGTGGTCAAGTCCCTTATTTCAGGCATAGACGTGATATTAGGTGATAGTTGGCAAAAGCACATGAACTTAGAATTAACAAGCGTGCCACCTTCTATTACAATCACACAAGGTGACAAGCGTTTTGCTTTGACACCTAGTAGGAACCGTAAGCCTAATAGAAGGAGTAAACCCACCATTGACCCAATTGATCAATGGTTAAAGGGTGACTCCGAATTGGCTGTAGGTTGCCTAAGCATAGTGGGGGACTTGGAAGAGTCAAGTGAAATTGATTGGGAAAAGGTACACCCGGTGGTGAGGGAGTTTATGGATATATTCTCCGCGGATCTACCAAGTGCACCGGCAAATAGGTTTGTCTAATGTAATTTTTGCCGAAACGAAGGGAGGCAAGCTCCGAATGTGTGTTGATTATAGGTCATTAAATGCACAAACGGTGATGAATGCCTTCCCCTTACCGCGTTTGGATGATTTGTATGATCAACTAGTTGGGAAGTCGTGGTTTAGCACCCTCGACCTAACTAGTGGTTATCACCAAATACCTATCGCGATAGAAGATAGGTATAAGACAGGGTTTAAAACCCCTATGGGTCATTATGAATATACGGTGATGCCATTTTGCTTGTGCAATGCGCCGGCCACATTCCAAGCGGTAATGAATGAAGTATTTAAAGAGGAGGTAGGGAAATTCGTCCTAGTGTACTTGGATGATGCTATTGTATTTTCAAGTACAAAAGAGGAACATGTGCTTCATTTACGAAAAGCCTTGAGTAGGCTAAGGGAGCATAAGTTCTTGGCGAATTTCAAGAAGTGTGACTTCTTTGCTAGGGAAGTAGAGTACTTGGGTAATATTGTGAGTGAAGAAGGAATAAAAGGCGATCCTAAGAAACTCGAAAGGGTTAAAGACTAGGCAGTTCCTAAGAATGTAACGGAGTTACAGAAATTCTTGGGTTTTTGCCTATGGTTCCGCCGTTTTATTTTAGGCTATTCAATTATAGCCGCCCCACTCACTACTTTGACAAGTACCCGAAAACCCTTCGAATGGGGTCTTAAGGAGCAACAAGCCTTTGAAAGGCTTAAGGCTGCTATGACCTCACTTCCGGTATTGAAGTTGCCGGAAACGGACAAGCCATTTGAGGTAACAAGTGATGCCTCTTTGGCAGGAACCGGGGCTATACTAGTGCAAGAGGGGCATCCAGTAGCCTTTGAAAGTTTCAAGTATAAGCCCGCGAGAAGAATTACTCAACCACCGATCAAGAATTATTAGGTGTTGTGAAAGCGTTGCATAGATGGAGGTGTTACTTAGAGGGGAGACATTTTAAGGTGATAACTGATCACAACCCCTTAGTGCACCTAAATACGCAACCTAATTTGTCGCGACGCCAAGTAAGGTGGCATGAGTATTTGGTGCGATATGATTTTGATTGGGAATATAGGCCAGGTAGGATAAATGCGGCAGATCCTTTAAGTAGGCATCCCGCATTATCCGAGGATTTGGCGTTACTTGCATTGGATTATGTGAGTGACATTCCTAACCAAATAATCGCAAGTTATACTAATTGCCCGGAGTTCCTTTTGGAATACAACCAAGTGTTAAAACCACATGGGGCATTTTGGTATAAAGATGAAGAAAAGATTGCGGTTCCAATAGATGGGTCACTTAGGTCAAAGGTGATTGAAGAATCACATAATCCCCCTTACCGTGGCCATTTTGGTATAAGGAAAACTACCGAGTCTTTGGCTAGGAGGTATTGGTGGCCGACCTTAAGAATTGATGTTGAAAGTTTTGTAAAGAATTGTGACTCATGCCAAAGGAATAAATCCGTAAGGACAAAACCGGCCGGGAAATTACAACCTTTGCCCATACCAGAGGGGGCTTGGAAGTCAATGTCTGTTGACTTCATAGTCCAATTACCTAAAACGGTAAAAGGGAATAATGGAATGGTTGTATTTGTAGACCGGTTTAGTAAGGTTGTTCACTTAGAACCAACTCCTCCAAAATTTACGGGCGAGGATTTTGCCCATGCCTTTTTCAGGAGATGGTATTCACAACATGGGATGCCCGTGGATATGATTTCGGATAGGGATTCGCGGTTCACTTCCGCCTTTTGACGTGAATTATGTGATACATTAAGTTTGGATAATAAGTTATCCACCGCGTTTCACCCTCAAACAGATGGGCAAACCGAGCGTGTGAATCAGACAGTGGAACAACTATTGAGGCATTACTCACTAAAGAATATTAGAGATTGGGATACATATCTCCCTTTCGTTGAGTATGCCATCAATGATTTAGTGAATGAGTCAACGGGGATGACACTATTTTATATTGGTTATGGCCGCCATCCATTGAGTCCAGTTGAGGCTTTAATGGAGAATATGGGGGCTAGGAAAAGAGTCAACCCCTCGGCTCAAATTTTGGCTCAACGAATAGGGCAGGTGCAAAATGAGGCCAAGAGGGCCTTATTAGCAACCCAAAATCGTATGCGTCAATATGCCGATGCCAAGAGGGCAGAGGCCGTGTTTGAAGTGGGACAAGACGTCCTACTTAGCACAAAGAATGTGAGGATGGAGTTTCTCGATGGGGCCCGAAAACTATTACCCCGATGGCTTGGACCATTTAAGGTAATAGAAAAGATAGGGGCTATGGCATTCAAGTTAGAATTGCCACCGAGTCTTAAGATACATAATGTATTTCATGCCTCGCTATTGAGAACCTATTACTCAGATGGGTCGGTGCAGCCACCACCACCCCCAATGTTTATAGAAGGAGATTGGGAGTATGAAGTTGAGGGTATAATAACCCACAAAGGCCGGAAAGGCAGATCTCCCAGTTACTTTGTGAAATGGAAGGGTCATCCGTTCGAAGCATGTGAATGGGTTGACGAACCTAACATGCGATCACCGCTTCTGATAAAGAAATATTGGAGGGAGCTAACGGTTGCCCAAAGATGAAGTCCAGGTAGGTCCATTTCTGAAAATATATATTTTTCGCCTTTAGAAATAGTTCCACGTTTTGACCTATCAAGTTACTGATCATGGCTTGTTTTCCTACGTTGGAAAGCGTGGAGAAAGAAATTGAGCAGAGACGCTCAATAACTAAAGGGGGGGCATTGTTACGGCCTAGCTACTACAGCTGGTCATGTACAGTGTATATATAAGTTTAATTAGCGAGAGACAAAAGTTTAATAAACCTTGGTTGGATTATCTTGGTTTGTTATAAAAGGTTTGAATGCGTGTGTTTGTGTTTGAGCTTTAACACGAATGCAATGCATCGCTAATTATAGGCCTGGCTAGTTAGAGCATTTGAATGCATCTAATTAGAAGTGGTTGACTAGGAATTACCCTATTCATGAATGTATGGGCGTCTTGAGTAGGAAGATAAAAGCACATGGCTTTAGTATAACGATTTATTAACGCGATGTGGGCTTATGGGGCCAATCGCGTGAAACATCATAGGAAAAAGCATGTGTAATTATAAGGTTCATTTAGGCCAATCCAAGGCGGCTTATTTGGATCAGATGAATAGAGCGAAGTAGCCTCTCTTAGGGTGAACAAAAAGGACTTCGCGAAATGAGTTCGCGAAGGGGTTGATTCACCTGCGAAGTGAATCAACATAGTGAACTAAATTAGTTCACTAGTTCAGTTACGAACATGAACTAAAATAGTTCACTAAGGGTTCGTAAGTGAATTAAAATAGTTCACTGGTTCAGTTACGAACATGAACTAAAATAGTTCACTGGTTCAGTTACGAACATGAACTAAAATGGTTCACTGAGTCAGCTACGAACATGAACTAAAATAGTTCACTAAGGGTTCGTAAGTGAACTAAAATAGTTCACTGGTTCAGTTACGAACATGAACTAAAAGTAGTTCACTAAGGGTTCGTAGTGAACTAAGTGAACTAAGTAAACTAAGTGAACTAAGTGAATCACCCTAATATGAGGGAACTAATAGAAGAGGGAGCCAAAAGTGAATCACTGGTGAACCAAGTTAGTTCACTAGTAGAGTGATTCATAAAGCCGACAAGGTAGTGAACTAAAGTTGATTCACTAGTGAATCAACTATTAGATCACTTCGCGACGCGACGTCGCGACAGAAAATCGGCTAAGGCATATGCCCCCTCCCGCGTGTGCCGATACGCAGCGCGTGACAGCGCCGTCTGCCATGGCCGCAAGCACAAAAATTGCGGATTAGCATTATTGGTCACTTTGCAGAATGCCAGTGAACTAATGCCGGGTGAACTAAACTAATCACTTGGGTGAGTGAATGGGGATCTGGTAGGGGGCTTTGAACCAAGTAGGTCTTAGCCAAGATAGTTCCTAGTAAAGCTCATGGCGATGGATTTCGCCATAAAAAAGGAGCCAGTCGCGGGTGGAGGGTAGCCGCCGCACGACTTGTGCTCTGGGCTTTTGGGGCTAAGGTAGGGGTACCTAAGCTAGGTGACCATAACCCTTAAGTTGCCAAGTAGTTGTTCATTCAACGAAAGGTGGTTAAGGGAGTGTACAGTCACTACATGTAAAGTGTGTGATCACTGTACATAGTTTTAAGTGATAATTACCCCTCGCCCGGCGTAACACGCGCATAGCTGCTCCCTTGACTGCCCTACTCAAGAAGGGAAAGCCTTAGAGCTGGTCAGCAACAGAGGAACATGCATTTGCTGCGTTGAAGAAGGTGCTGACGGAAGCACCAGTCCTGGCTCACCCCGACATGGAAAAGACATTGAGTTTTGCTTGCGACGCGTCCGACACAGCCGTAGGAGCTGTTTTGCAGCAAGACCATGGCAACGGCCTTCAACCATTAGCATTCTTCAGCAAGAAGATGAGTGGTGCGGAGCTGAATTACCCCGTGCACGAGAAGGAACTTTTGGCGCAAGTAATGGCGCTACGACAATGATGTTGTTTTCTGGAAGGCAAAAAGTTTATGCTTGAGATGGATCACTCTCCACTAAGGTACTTACAAACACAACGTCATCTAAGTCGCAGACAAGCACGATGGCTGGAGTTCTTTCAACTTTTTGACTTCGATATCAAAAACAAGCCCGGTACGTCAAATGGTGTTGCTGACGCGCTGAGCCGGCTTAATGCAATTGAGGCACTCGCTCAAGTGCAGCCCGAGTGGACCGACCAGATTCGACAAGTGCTTCGTGAAGACACGGAGGGTATGAGAGTGCTGCAGAGCTGGAAAGTGCAGCTACGGACACAAGTAGGCATTGGTCAATGTGCGACGGGCTGCTATGGCACCACGGGCGCTTGTACATCCCCAACGTCGCGCATATCCGTGTGAAGTTGCTGAAGGAAGCTCATGACGTGCCCATTGCTGGTCACCAAGGGTTGGAGAGGACTTTGACAAGCTTGAAGCAGCGTTTTTACTGGCGAGAGATGCATCGCGATGTGCGCGACTACGTGGCGTTGTGCGACGCATGCCAAAGGGTGAAGGCAAGCAACCAAAAGCCAGGTGGGTTGCTGCAACCTCTCCCTGTGCCATTGTCCAAGTGGGAGCAAGTTACCATGGACTTTATCACGGGGCTACCAAAGACAAAAGAAGGGTACGACGCTATACTTGTGTATCGTCGACAAACCAGCAAAATGGTACGCTTGGCACCGTGTGGTGAGTCTTGCACGGCACCGGAGGCAGCACGCTTGTTCGTGAAGCATGTGTTTCGTTCTCATGGATTACCACGAAGCATTGTGAGTGATCGCGACCCGCGCTTTGCAAGTAAGTTTTGGGAGGCGCTGCTAGTGCACTGGGTACCACACTGAAGTTTAGCACGGCATTCCACCCGCAAACTGAGGGGCAAATGGAACGGGCCAACCGTGTGATCGAGGACATGCTGCGTTGCTACATTAACGCGCGACAAGACAATTGGGCGGAGCTGCTTGAGTTGGTGGAGTTTGCGATCAACAACCACCACAATGCAAGCACAGGTGTCACTCCCTTCCTTATGAACTACGGGCAACATCCATTGACACCATTGACGGCATGGACACCGCGACGACATGACGTGCGTGTGGAGGCAGCTAATGACTTCCTCACAAAGTGCGCGGACATTAATAAGGCGGCTACGGAGGCGCTATTGGTGGCACAAAACAGACAGAAGCAGTACGCGGACGCGCATCGCCGACACCTCACATTTCAGGAAGCCGACATTGTGTTACTATCCGCGAAGCATGTACAAGTGCGTACGGGAGTTCGCAAGCTGAATGAACGCTGGTTGGGACCATTTAAGGTCAGCAAAGTTATTTTGGACGTGGCGTACAAGCTGGAGCTACCCGAATCCATGCGTGTGCACCCCGTTTTTCACGTCTCCCTCTTGAAGGCATATCGAGGACAACCGCCAGAAAGGCCGCCCCCCGAAGTTGGCACAGATGGTGAACCAGAGTGGGAGGTAGAAGACATCCTTGGTAAGAAGTTTGTGCATGGCGTGCGCAAGTTTTTAGTGCAATGGAAGGGCTATCCATTGCATGAAGCAACCTGGGAGCCAGAGGCACACTTGGCTAATGCTCGAGACGTTGTACGTGACTATCTTGCTCGACGCCAACCTCGCGAGCTTTGAGGACGAAGCTCACCTAGAAGGGGAGGAGTGTAACAATCAAAGCCATATTTCGTGATTTTCATGGCCATTTCAAGCCATATTTGTGAGGTATCATGTTTTTCATGACTTGTGGCGGATATCGACCGGCGAGTTGCGAGTCTGCCGCAGATATCGACCGGCCCAGGGCCAGTCTTGAAGACGCCAGAAAACGGAGGGCCAGTCGAGAAGGGCTCGACCAGATTTTCGGAAGGGCCTGGCGCCAAGTAGTATAACTTGACCATATGAGCAGCAAATGAGGAGATCTTTGGTGCGTCGGAAAGGTCTAGAAGTGTACTACAAGATTCTGCAAGAATATCTTAGCTTCTAGTTCCGTCTAGCGCTAGAATCGTCTAGACAGTAGCATGTGCAGACTGGTAGGTATAAAAGTGACATTCTACAATTTGCAATACAACCTTTAGCTCCCTAGTTTCTTGTGTGCAAGCCTGGTGGTGGTTAGCAGGGGTTGCTAGCGTGTCCACTGGTGTGTGCTTGCTTGTGTGACGATCCAAGGCGCTACACGAGTCGGTGTGTAGCTTGGAGCGCATGCGCGTGCGTACGCGAGTGGCAGGGCACGCGTGTGTGCTTGGCAGAGGGGGCAAGGTTCCGGTGTGAATACCGTGTCTTGGTGAGAGGGTTGTTGATTGGACCAACTCACAGGTGACAAGGCACGAGCACCGTCACACATAGGCTCAAGAGCAGACTTACGTGAGAGCATACCCCATAAGCACTACACTTGCTTATGAGGAATGAGTCCCCACTGAGTCTCAACTTACTAACATAAGTAACGAACCGAGAATGACTTTTGCCAGCCTTATAAGCGTGACAGAAGACATGTGCTATTACACCGCCGCAGTTAGGTAACACCGTGACGCACGCACGCGCTGCACGTGTGCATGCTCACCGAATCAAAGGCTTTGGTATTGTAGGTGCGTCAATCGTACTATCGCACAAGTCCCTTAAGTATTACACACAAACAATATCATCAGTCAATCCGTACGAGGCAATCCGTAGCACTTGCGGACTCGTTTATTATTATTAAATAAATTTTTGTCAAATAGATTTTGGTCTTCAAGTCAATAAAAACTCATCCCTACTTGATACCAATAAAACCACATTAATAAAATAGGCCTATACGTTAAGTCAGTTTTCATATTAACTTCAAGTTGTAATTGTCCAAATTGTACAGTGTGTAACATACAACGCTTTACTTGAAACATGTTACATGCGGCGTACCGTAATATTGTAGATGCTTTAATATGTTAATAATTACATTTACTTTACCGACTGACTGGTTGCAGAATATCCATGCGATCGTGCTTAAGTCATGCACATGAGCAGTTGTTAGTGCGCCAATTAAATGTGTACACGTGTATGTATAATATACCCATAAGCGAAGCTCACAAGTATACCCACAAGCACATGTAAACATATACTCGGCGCACTAACAAGCACATGTGCATGACTTACGCAGGATCGCATGGATATACTACAAGCAGTCAGTCAGTAAAGTAAATATAATTAATTAACATATTAATTTGCATTTAACAGCTACATTAAGATACTTAAGGTATTATTACCTAAGTACTGTGTCATTTTTTGTGTGTGCTATAAATAACAAAATCAACTTCTCTAATGCAATATATTATGGTTAAGTGTGTACATGAAAATGTGCACTACTTAAGAAGACACTTGACACAAGGAATAGCGGACGCACATGTGGAAATTGTGTGATATGTGCGTTCAATACAAACTTCGCGCATTCTGTGGTTAAGACGGGTAACAAAATCCAGCATATACACACGCGAGTTGTGACGCATAAACACAGGCGATTATCAATAACAACATATACGACTTGAGCTCCTAAAGTATGGTTACCTCATGCACGCGGATTAACTTGGACACATGCAATTGGGCTGTACGCTTCATGTTACAGTGTAAGGGTCTCAGTCAATTCGCAGGGTTTCGCCACTTGCACCTCCCGTCAGAGCCTCAGAGGTTGCACCACATTTTCAAACTTGTAAAAGCTGTAATGTGTTTCAAATTCTGATGCAACGGTGCTGGCGCCAATGTGTGTACGTAGCGACTCCCACAAGATCCAAGTTGACGGTGAACAGCTAACTCATGGTCTGACTGCTGGGCAATCAATCATCCGAATGCATGCAGCGTCTGTGTTGCTGGTCGTCGAACCCGGCTAGATGTGCAACCGCGGTACATTCAAGTTGTAGCCGGCCGACACTACACTAGGGCGGGGCACTGGCTGCTGCCTTTAGGCGTCCAAGTTGTTTTAGGAGAAGGTGGGGCGGGGCGGGGCGCTTGGGCTCACAGCGCAAGGACGTCGCCGCCGCCGCCGCCATTCCTTCCTGAGCGCTCGTGCTGGGTGATGTGCTGCCGAGCATCATGCTGACCCGCATGGTCGTGGGCAGACGGCAGGTCTTGTGGGAAGCCATGGGCCTCGGCGAAGTAGGCGGCGTTGCTGAGGCGCCGTTGGCCGCTGCAATAGCCCTCTCCGACAGAGCAGCAGAGTGCCAGCAGAAGCGGCGCAAGAAGAAGCGGAAGCAGCAGCAGAAGGCCTCGGCAGCGGCCAAGGTACGGGTCATGCATGCCTGGTGAAGCCATTGTGCTGCTCAGTTGCGCTGCACACGTTTTGCATGTGCATGCCCCCCCCCCCCCCCCCCCCCCCCCCCCCCCCCCCCCCCCCCCCCCCCCCCCCCCCCCCCCCCCCCCCCCCCCCCC
>RHPI01003488.1:604468-616770 GCA_009103225.1 Chlorokybus atmophyticus
CCGCCCCCCCCCCCCCGCGTCACAAGTTAGTGTTGGACTAGGTGTTAGTTTGAGTGTTGCAGCAAGCATAGTCAAGGAGCTTCAGCGCCACACGTTTGTAGTCAAAATTCCGCATTATCCTATAAGCGTGGCTGGCAACTGAGCTGACACGGTGTGTGACTTAGCCCAATACTGAACGTGCCAACAACAAAAGCCAAGTGCATGCCAGCAAACGACAAGCCACAGTGAGTATTGCCCCCATGCTGCCGCACCATCACATTGCGCTTGTCGGGTAGCATGCATGCAGCTTATAGCATGCTGCCTGCAGGCAAACGTTACTATGGCTGCAAAGGGTTGCCAGAATGCGATCCGTAAGCCGATGAAGAAACGGAAGCAGTGCTCCAAGGATGGTGGTCGCAGCTGTGTTGAGCAGGTGCAACCACCCCCGGCTGCCACAGTGACAGAGGCGTGTGGCAACCAGCACCGAGTGAAGCGGAGTAGGCGTGACCAAGTCGGACATCGCGAGCCGGAGAACGCATGTGTAGCTAGTCTGCCCCATCTGCCAGCTGTGCCGGCACTTGCACAGCATCTACGCTTGAACGCAGCAGAGGCAGCAGAAATTGTTGCAAAGGAGCAGCTTGAAGCGGCTGCTCTGGCGTATGCAAGTGCTCAGGTGCGACATGTCTTACATTGTGTATCCCCTACATATGTGCGTTTCAGCTGGCGAGCGTTTATCCAAGTTGTGCATGGGCAGGAACGCATGAAGCAATTGAGGCTCGAAATTGAGAGAGCGCGTCAGTCAACACCGATGCCACCAGCAGCGGACTCTCCAAGAATAGCCATGGTTGGACCCCAACGCAAGGCGCAACCGCAAGCAGCAACCCCATCGGCACCAGAGGTAAGACCGCTGTTAGTTGGGCGCTGCATATGCCTGCTACTGCTCAAGTTTACAGTCACTGCCATTAGTCCTTGCCAGAAGCAGCGTGGCGACCAAACATGCTGCTTTGTTGACAGATTGGTGCACGTGAGGGCGTCAAGACCCCGTGTGACGAAGCGAGTTCGTCATTTGCACAGCAGGCTCTGCACCGGCATCTGTTTACTGCGAATAGTGACCCAAAAGTTCAGAGTCCCACGCAATCTGCAAGCAATCTGTTATCGTTTGTGCCATCTACCATAGAGACTGGATGCAGTGGACAACCACACGCAGATCACCACGCTCAGGAGGACATTGAAGCGTGTGCTGATTCGGGCATGTTACCAGAAGCGGGCGTGCAGGCACGATCTGCAGGAGACATTGCCGCAACTCTTCGAACGCAGGTGCTTCTAGTAACTGTACTTGTTGCCATGCATAAAAACGCTGTCTGTTGACAAGCCATGGCTTATAGCAAGTGCAAGTCATCTGGCTTCTGCGATGTTACCTGCTATGTTGCTCAGTCATGGTGTCAACAGGAAGCTGCCTGCGGTGATTCTGAACATCAAGCCGCTCCGAACAGCGTGGATCAAGGGAAAGACTGGCGACAGCAAGCAGCCGTGCTGGATGGCGATGGGCAATCTGTTGCTGCAGAGCTGCCTACACGAGCAGCGTCGCCTGCACCAATGCTTCAGCCACCTCAACGCCAAAGGCAGGCGCAGAGGGAGACATCAGCTGCACACGGCAACCTACAAACCTCTCAGAAGCCCGCTATGGCATCAAGGGCGGAGGACGCTGTTCCCATACCACATGCCGTCGCACAGGATGCAGTAGTAGCTGGGCACAGCCAGTCCATGCTCGCACCTGGCAGTGGACGAGCCAGCGACACACATGTGCCATCTGCTGCTTGTGATCAGGTGCAGGCAGAGGGGGAGCGATGCCACGCTGGCCAGACCTGCAGCCCAAGTCTTGGCCTGGCGAGTCCAGCGCAAACCACACATGTTCGCCAAGCTGCCAAGGCTGTCAGCGACATCCAGGTTAGTCACCGGCATTGTTGCAACAGCGTTGTTGGCGGCACTGGTTGCGCAAGCCTGTTTCAACAGCAGACAATGTTGTGCCCCCTTGCCTATTCTCTCGACTTGCTGTCACAGGGCACTGCGATGCGTGACGATGCGCCTCCGCCGCCGCCGCCTCACCCTGAGACACATACGTCTGCTGGCACAGCAGCAGCAGAACTGCTGAACAGCTGTCAACACACGCCACGAAAAACCAAGCGCGCGCAGCAAACTAACAACGCGCTGCCAATGGAGGCAAGTTCCATGGAGGCTTTGAACAGAGTTTGCAACGCGCCCATCTGCAGGGGAAGCCAGGGGGCTCTTCCGTATGCTCTAGGCAATGCTACCAACGCAAGGGCGTTGGCGCGGCGGGCTAGGAGCCGCACAGGGGGCGATCGCAGCGCGAGCAATGAGCTCCCGCCTGCAGCTGCCAATAAGCGTGGCGTTCAGGAGGCGGATGCATGCCGACGTGTGTTTGCCGAAACCTCGGCGGCCGGGGCAAGACGGCAGGCGCATGCCAGTGCGCAGCAGGATGCGCAGGGGCAGAGGACTCCGAACGTGCGCAGGCCGGTGGTGCTGCCCAGTCGCATCCCTGCGGTTAACGACACCATCGTAATCGTAGTCGACTCTGACTCTGAGCCAGTGTTACAGCCCTCCCATGCCGAGAACAACGATGTCGCGTCCCGTCTAAAGGGTGGCTCGCCACAATCGGGCAAGCGCTGCCGACTGGTGAGACTCAGTGCCTCGCAACAGCAGCCGCACGCGGAAGCAGCAGGCTTGCATCCGGTGGCGAAGGCTGCTGTTGAGGCGGATGCTGGCGCTGCGGGTGCAACCATGGAGACCATGCCGGATCCATGTCTGTGGTGTAGCGAGGCTGTCGACCGGATGGTGGAGCTGCCATGCGGACACGAGTTCCACATACCTTGCGTCTGCAACTGGTTGATCAATTGCCAGAACACGTGAGTGGCAGCAGGCTCGTGCATTGCAGTAGTGGGCAGTGTGCTGTCTGTTGACTCTGTGGTTTGTCATGCAGGTGCCCTCAGTGTCGGGCCCGAATCACGGATGTCGGCAGCCGGTAAGTAGCAGGGTGCTGAAGCTCTTTCTTCTTCCCGTGCTCGTACTCACTGCCATCGCCGCAGACACGTGCCCTTCATAAACCAGCGTGAGGCAACGGACGCGGATCAATTGCACTTGACAAGGACGGCACAGGAACTGCAACTGAGCTGCATGGTGTGTAGCCGACGCAGTCAGTCGAAGTCTGACGAAGCCAGCTTTCTGCTATGTGATGGATGCCGCACAGGCGCTCACTTCCAGTGCATCGGGCTTCCCACTGCTACCTTTCCAGTAAGCATTGGCAACTCGCGTTGTCTACTCAAACATGGCCTTCACAAGTGTTGCACTTTGAGTGGCCTGTGCTGTGTTGCCTGATGTCAATCTGACGTGTTTACTTGCCTGCTGCTGTGGTGCAGGGTGGATGGTTTTGTGACAGCTGCTACATCTCTGGGACTGCTCACCAGATGGAGCCGTGTGCAAGCTGCAAAATCAACAAGTGCACGGCCCTTGAGTGTCGCTGGGTGAGTGGAACAATGCAAGCGCATTCCTCGCATTGCATTGGGTCGCTTTGCTGAGACGCAGATTCACTACAATAAGCCATCTTTGTTTGCAGTTTCATGGTCATGATGCGCCACCATTCAACTGGTTCTACTACCGCGACATGCATGATCCAGTTACGCAAGGAAACCCTGACCGCCGCGCGCGTGCGCCTGCACCTGCCACGCGCGCGAAAAGAGTCAAGCTTGTGGATGGACTTGGCCCTTGCATGCGGTGCAAGCAACAGCGCAAGGGTGCAAAGCACTGCCGACTGGTATGTGGCTCCGTCGTGTTTTGTGTGCAGTGCACTCAATGCGCAGCTAACACCTCCTTACAGAAGGCAAAACATCCGTCAACCATGTTGTGAAGAGTGGCAGTGGCTTCAGTCCTGTCTGCAGAGATCAGGTTGCTTGTAGTCTCAAGAACATGTTCCGATTAGAGTGCAGTTGCAAACAGCTTCTAGTGTGACCATGTGTTTGCGCGAGAAACTGTCAGGTAGCAGCGGGACAGCTTGTGTTTCTCAAAGCCGTCTGTGTATGTGAAATCATGTCGGGAGCTTATCTGTGCTCGTGACCCTCCAAAACCCAACCATGCAGTCTTGAATTTGACATTGTTCTACTACATTGCATACTACACTAGTAGTGCAAACCATCAGATTAAAAGTCATCAGTGTTGATACAACAGCATGCAAGCCAGCGCATTCAGGCAGGCGGGTGGTAGGATCAGGATACGTTGCATTTGACACAACCACATACAATGAACCAAGGCTCATTAGGCACAAATGCAAGGAGGATCCACAGCATAGCACCATCAGTGCAGTCTGATAGCATTTCAACAACTAAACATGTCGCACATCACCATCACCTGCCACACCTGGCAGTGTAGTCCCACAAAGCTCCGAACAGCACTGGAGGCACCGTCAGATAAATGATCCTTGCAAACGTGCAGGGGTTTGAGGCAACGAAACAGCCAGCCAACCTGCAGAGCATGGCACATGGGCGAGGCTGTGGCAGGGATTGGGAGTATTGCGTGCATGCGCTCGCAGTTGAGAGGGCTGGCCATTGCTGCTGGCAGCTTACAAACTGTTTCGCGTGCAGTATGCTGTGGCCGCGTGCGTATGTGTATGAGTTTAATTTACATGTATATGAGTCTAATGCAGTATGTGCCATGCCGTGTGTGGTTCCCTTCCATTTTTCAGGTTTATGCACAAGGTGGATAGAATGCAGCAGACGCACTTCGTGTGTCAGCAATTGCAGTGCATGTGGTGTAATGAGCGAGCGTGCAACCACCTGTGCGTGTGCCCGCATTGAAGACTGAGACCACGACAAGGGGCATGACAGAGACAGACAGACAGACAGACAGAGCGCGCGTGTTCCTGAGTGAGGGAGGTGAGAGCGTCTGGCCCACTGAAGGTCGTTCCGCAGCAGTGGGACTTGGGCAGCACGCGCTCCTGCACCGCCTCGTCGTGCAAACCCCTCGACGCCCGCCACAACCACGTGCTGTGTGGCGTTGCAAAGGGTGAGCAGTGGTTGACATAAGCGTCCAATGCAGTGAGTGCGCGTCGCACGTCGCGCGCAACCAACACATTGGGCATACTCTCACCCAGTGTTCTGTGCAAACAGCGACTGCAGCCGGTCTTTGCTCACGCGCGCCAGCTCGCCAATGGTGCCGATCTCCAGCTGCTCTACAATGACCGCTCCCAGCTTCCCACCCAGCTGTTTGCTGCCGTGACACAACATGTTGTCTCAACAAGTCCGGGACATCAAAGGATATACGCCTTGCTGCTTACAGCTTTTGCACGGGCAAGCCTTTGAGCAGAGCCTCATCTGCGTCGCTGGGCACGACAGTCTGCTGGTTGGGCTTGTGCATGCCGCTGGCCATCTTCGCCAGCATCTGCGAGGGGAGGATTGCCTTGAGCTCTCGTTCAGCTCTCATGCGCGCGTGCACGCACGCATGCGCGTACCCACGCATGCACATCTATGCATATACAGCCTCTGGTACGTCGACCGTCATCCCACACGCCGCACCTTGTTGTGCGCGATGCCGGCGGAGCAGGTGAAGCCCGTCTCGGCCAGCACGGCCGCACGCGCCTCCGCTATCAACGCCGCACCCGCCGCCGCGTGTCGGTTCTCCCCGACGGCGTGCACCAGCCAGTCTGCGGCCCCTCTCAACCTCACCTCCCTGCACAGGAAAACCATTGATGATCAGAAAGTAGCTACTCATATAGAATCTGTGTCTGTGCGTGCTCACGTTGGCTGCAAGGATGTGGGATTGCAGAACGGGTGCGGGGATGGGAAGCAGGGTGTCCACTGACTTGTTGGCCTGCAATCTGGTGGCGGCTGCCTTTGTGAGGTCGAGATACACCTCGTCGATGGACGCGCGCTCGCATCGGCCCAGTCTTCTGAGTACATTGATGACCTGATCACCAACCATGGGCATTGTCGTCATGAGCAATCGTCGCACATGGTTGCGCGGTGCCAAGCATACCACATCCCAATGGAGGTTAACACATACCTCAGTTCCGGCGTCGCGGTAGATCGTGAGGTCAGCTTTGCCATGAGCCATTGGTACCTGCACAGCGTGCGTATTCTTCAAGGCTGTATCGAACTTGCAATCTCCAGCGCGTGTGTGCATGCTTCCCTAAATGTGCCCATGGATGGGTGTGCGTGCAAGCGGGTGGGTGCGTGCGTGTTGCGCGCGTGCAAGGTGGCGCTTGAGGTGGCGTGTACATGTAGCAAACAGATGCCAAAGAGCTATGGTGAAACACTTACCGAGACCAACTCCAGATCAGGGCGTTTTTCACGCGCTTCGTCACCCTGCATATTACTGCAGCATAGTAGTAAGACAGCTACTGTTGGACAAAACAGCAGCAGCGTGCAATCCTCAGTGGTGGCGTACATGATGCTGCATGCAAGTTGACATGGCATGCAGCATCACTCCGCAACAACATTGCAAGCCAACAATGCGTGGGTAGATTGCCCCAGTGATACAGACATGTGTGCGCGTGCCAACCGTGTGACGCCTTTGGCACGGGCTTCGTAGTCGACAGCGATGAGCCCACCACCACGAAATTTCTTGTACTGCTTCACCGCTGTGGGCCTGTGGGCAACGATACCACCACAGTTGGCTAAAAGTGTGAATGCAAACAAATAAGACAATTGCTGCATGCACACCTGCCCTTGAGTTCGGGTTGCAGTCGCTGCGCATACTGGACATAAAAGCAATCCAGGTGCGCCATGCAGGTGCTTTTAGTAACTGTACTTGTCGCCATGCATAAAACGCTGTCTGTTTACAAGCCATTTCTGCCTTGCAGCCTTGTCAACTTGCAATAGCAAATACAAGTTGACAACGTCATCTGGCTTCTGCGATGTTACCTGCTATGTTGTTCAGTCATGGTGTCAACAGGAAGCTGCCTGTGGTGATTCTGAACATCAAGCCGCTCCGAACGGCGTGGATCAAGGGAAAGGCCGGCGACAGCAAGCAGCCGTGCCGGATGGCGATGGGCAATCTGTTGCTGCAGAGCTGCCTACACGAGCAGCGTCGCCTGCACCAATGCTTCAGCCACAGCCTCTACACCAAAGGCAGGCGCAGAGGGAGACATCAGCTGCACACGGCAACCTACAAACCTCTCCGAAGCCCGCTATGGCATCAAGGGCGGAGGACGCTGTTTCCACACCACATGCCGTCGCACAGGATGCAGTAGTAGCTGGGCACAGCCAGTCCATGCCCGCACCTGGCAGTGGACGAGCCGGCGACACACGTGTGCCATCTGCTGCTTGTGATCGGGTGCAGGCAGAGGGGGAGCGATGCCACGCTGGCCAGACCTGCAGCCCAGGTCTTGGCCTGGCGAGTCCAGCGCAAACCACACGTGTTCGCCAAGGCTGTCAGCGACAGGTTGGTCGCCCGCCATTGTTTGCACACATGGCCCTGCTTACGGCCGCGCACACCTTCACCTCCTGGTGTAGTGGTTGGGGCTTCCAATGGTGCGGGGTCACAAGTATCGTATCACCAGCAATGGCAACAATCCCAATGCGAGTGCACGTCAGGAACCTACAACACACATCAGGACCACACAGCCGCAACAGCCATGCCGCTGCATGAAATGCACGCCTTGGCCTAGTCTGTTTCGCAGCAGGATGGCTGCACCAGTGTGCTACCAGCCGGCAGTTGTGTGGACAGCAACCTGGGGGTGGTGCATCAGCTCTGATTGCTGTTGGCTTAGTATGAAACACAGCCCAACCTATACTCCAATGCATGATACTCAATGCGCATACATGTAAATATCTTGATGGTGGTGAATGCTTGGGCGCGTGTATGTGAATGTTGCATGTGCAGCAACAGAGTGCGCATATATGTCAGCATGTATGATGCAGCACCCTGTATACACCCCTAACATCTGGCAAAGCTATGAATCATGTAATGCGCGAAAAGTAGTCTTCGAGCGATTGCGATTTGCGTCTCTTTGATGCGGCAGCTGATGGCAACGCCTCAGCGTCGTCACCGGCAGCATCGACAGCACCACCATGAGCGGGAAGATGCGCAGCAGCTGTGGTAAAGTACTGCTTAATGCCACCTTTCAGCGGGATCGCTTTGGTACCATGGGTGCTCTTGCTGCTGTTGTTCACCCCTGTGGAGTTGCTGATATCTGCAGAGGAGGGACCAGCTCTGTTCTGCTGCTGCACGCGCAGAGCCGCGCGCAGCTCCCGCTGCAGCTCCTCCGGCAGCTCCGCCATCACGCTCTCATCGAGTTCGGCCTCGTCGTATGGAAATGGCACAGGCACTGCCTTGACGGGCGTTGCTGACTGCCGCTGGGCGGGCGACTGTTGTTGTGGGATACAATGCGGGTCGCCATGAGGAGTGTTGTCATCAACACCTGTGGAGGCAGCAGACTGTTCCCGCGGTGATGATAGCTCGGCATCTGGTCTTGTGGATTGTAGGAACCTTGACATCACGCTTGGGTCCTGAGTACACAAGCCACCGGCCGAGTCACGCTTCAAAACGCTCATCATGTCATCAGAGAAAATAAAACAACAATGTGGGAATGGCGCCAGATACTGCAGCGTTGGTTGCGCAGTGCAGGCGTGTAATGTAAACAATCGTGCTTTTGCGTATGCGCACGTGTGTCTGTGCATGCTGTGCGCATGTGCGTACATATGTTCGCATGCGCGCATCTCTATGCGTGTGTGTGCTCGTATGCTAGTGAACATGCCTGTGCAAAGATGCAGTTGCTTGTATACCAAGAACGACACCGCTATGTGTCCACATTGCATCACGCATGTGACACAACTCGCTCACCGCGCCAGCAGGGGCCATCCCGGTGGCGGCGATGAACATGGAGGTGACCCCCCAGCCTGCGGTGTTGGGCGCAAGCATCTTGCGTGCGCACGCAAAGGCGTCCGCAGCCAAGCCCTCCGCTCCAGCAGAAGTCCTCAGCGGGCACGACCGTGACTGCGACTTCCCGCTCGGCTCCTCAGCCTGTACATGAGACATAGTGATTGTTTGTCATGTCGCTGCGTCACACACGCACCAGGAGCCAACCACACAGTGTGAAGGTGAACCTCGTACGTTGGAGAAGGTGATTTGGGTTGTAAGGAGGCGGCCCGTACGGCCGTGCTGCTGGAAATCCGCGGTCAGGCGCTCGTCCAGCTCCTGTGCCAGCTCCCCAAGCCAGTATCCCACCTGATGTGTGTCACTCAAGTATTGAAGATCAAGACAACGACAAGGGGCATCACAGAGACAGAGCGCGCGTGCCTGGGTAAGGGAGGTGAGGGTGTCGGGCCCCCTAAAGGTCTTTCCGCAGCTGTGGGACTTGGGCAGCACGCGCTCCTGCACCGCCTCGTCGTGCAAACCCCGCGACGCCCGCCACAGCCATGTGCTGCGTGACAATGCAAAGGGTGGGCAGATGTTCACACAAATTGCCCATGCAGTGAGCGCGAGTTGTTCGTTGCATCCGACATGTTGGGCAAGCACTCACCCAGTGTTCTGTCCAAACAGCGACTGCAGCCGGTCTTCGCGCACTCGCGCCAGCTCGCCGATGGTGCCGATCCCCAGCTGCTCCACGATGGCCGCACCTAGCTTCCCACCCAGCTGTTTGCTGCCGTGACACAACATGTCATCTCAACAACTTGTGAACAACCGCATGCCGTCATGCTTACAGCTTTTTCACGGGCAGGTCTTTGAGTAGTGCCTCGACCGCGTCGCTGGGCACGACAGTCTGCTGGTTGGGCTTGTGCATACCGCTGGCCATCTTCGCCAGCATCTGCGAGGGGAGCGGTTGGTCTTGCGCATACGCGCGAACGCATACACATCTCCACGCATGCACACATCCAGCCTCTGGTACGATGACCGTTATCCCACACGCCGCACCTTGTTGTGCGCGATGCCGGCGGAGCAGGTGAAGCCCGTCTCGGCCAGCACGGCCGCACGCGCCTCCGCTATCAACGCCGCACCCGCCGCCACGTGTCGGTTCTCCCCGACGGCGTGCACCAGCCAGTCTGCGGCCCTCTCAACCTCACCTCCCTGCACAGGAAAACCATTGATGATCAGAAAATAGCTACTCATATAGAATCTGTGTCTGTGCGTGCTCACGTTGGCTGCAAGGATGTGGGATTGCAGAACGGGTGCGGGGATGGGAAGCAGGGCGTCCACTGACTTGTTGGCCTGCAATCTGGTGGCGGCTGCCTCTGTGAGGTCGAGATACACCTCGTCGATGGACGCGCGCTCGCATCGGCCCAGTCTTCGGAGTACACTGATGACCTGATCACCAACCATGGGCATTGTCGTCATGAGCACTCGTCGCACATGGTTGCACGGTGCCAAGCATACCACATCCCAATGGAGGTCAACACATACCTCAGTTCCGGCGTCGCGGTAGATCGTGAGGTCAGCTTTGCCGTGAGCCATTGGTACCTGCACAGCGTGCGTATTCTTAAAGGCTGTATCGGATTTGCAATCTCTAGCGCGTGTGTGCATGCTTCCCTAAATGTGCCCATGGATGGGTGTGCGTGCAAGCGGGTGGGTGCGTGCGTGTTGCGCGCATTCAAGGTGGCGCTTGAGGTGGCGTGTAGATGTAGCAAACAGATGCCAAAGAGCTATGGTGAAACACTGACCGAGACCAACTCCAGATCAGGGCATTTCTCACGCGCTTCGTCACCCCGCATATTACTGCAGCATAGTAGTAAGACAGCTACTGTTGGGCGCGACAGCAGCAGCGTGCAATCCTCAGTGGTGGCGTACATGATGCTGCATGCAAGTTGACACGGCATGCAGCATCACTCCACAACAACATTGCAAGCCAACAATGCGTCGGTAGATTGCCCCAGTGATAGAGACATGTGTGCGCGTGCCAACCGTGTGACGCCTTTGGCACGGGCTTCGTAGCCGACAGCGATGAGCCCGCCACCACGAAAGTTCTTGTACTGCTTCACCGCTGTGGGCCTGTGGGCGTGTGCAACATCATTATCGCATCAGTTGTGCTGAGTGCAGCAGAGTACACGTGAATCGATAGGAGAGTGGCGCACGCACACCTGCCCTTGAGTTCTGGTTGAAGCCGCTGTGCGACCTGGACATAGAAGCAGTCCAGATCCAGATGCGCCACCACGCGCATCGTGCGCTGTTGATGTTGATGACCATCACTCGCGGGAGGTGAGGCGGCATGCGCCATGACTGGCGCAAGAGCAGATCGGTTGTAGCCTCCAAATGGCTACTGTCGATCAGGTTAGAGTTGAAACTTCCTATCCCTGTCTGACTTCACTACACAACGCTAGCATTTTTGTGTCCTGCTTCTGGCTGTGTGTGTGCACCCGGCAGCTTGAAGACATGTTTCCCTAACAGCCCGCGCCTCGCCTACATGACACTGCGTTGCTGTTGCTCAAAACGCAGCCTCGTTGGGCTTCAGGCATGGCGTTGAAGACTCAGCTGCCGTGGATGACCAGGCAGCAACCACCAACATGCAGGAGGTGGCCTGGTGAGCCTGGTACACCTGGTCTGGCCTGGCCTGCTGGCGCAGTAAAGTCATGCATCTGGCGCTTGCAATATTTGCGATTTGACTCCTTCATGGAGCGCTTCCGCCGCCTCCGCCTCCGCCTTCGACTTCGCCGCCTTCCCTAACAACGACGATAAGGATACAGCGCAGGATATGAACACTGTTGCCTTGAGCGGCGGCCCCGGCGGCGGCTTGAGGCTTACCTCGTTGGCTGTCAACACCTTGACTTACTGACGATTAATTTCTCAGCAGCGTCAATGACTCTCGGCTTCTAGAAAGTAGTAGTAGCTGATGTGAACACTGGTCACATACGCATATACAAGCAGCGTGATGATGGAGAACGGCGAGGTCGGCGACTGCATGAGCTTGCCGGGTAAGGGTGGAGGACAGGAGCGGCATGCCATGGCGCTGCCTATGCTGCCCTTCTGCCAAGCACTACATAAGGTGCGCGCATGCTTTCATTCCTTCACCACAATGCTCAGGCGTGTGCGTGTGCGTGTGTATGTGCATGTACATCTGCATGCGTGCATGTATGCTTGTATGTGTGCATGCGCGCAAAAGTGTGTATGTGTGCGTTGCTGCCACCGGCTCTAAGCTTTTGCACCACAGCTTCACTTCGCTTGCGCTCGAGTTACACTATCTGACTCGTCATCACCACAGCATTCCAAATCAATTGTGCCTGCACGTGCCTTTCTACACAACACTGTATTCCAGCAAAACTAATACCATCTGTAACACTTTGATGCAACATAGCCACTGATCACCAGCTATCCCCCCCCCCCCC
>RHPI01003488.1:617040-649194 GCA_009103225.1 Chlorokybus atmophyticus
CCCCCCCCCCCCCCCCCCGTGCAACTCACCCCACCACAGCAACAGCATTTTCCCATGCTGTTGAAACATGTGTTAAACGATAGGTGGAGCTGCACGCACATCTGAACGGCTCTGTGCGCATGGCCACCCTGCGCGAGATCGCGCAAGCCAAGGGCCTTCTCAACACCCACCCCCAACTCATGCAGGTGTGTGTATGGTTCAACTATTGACTTCATCTACCTCTTCTCCCCTCTCCTACACGCTCGCACAGCTTCTGGCGCTGCGGGGGGAGCGCACGCTGGAGGAGTGTTTCCAGCTGTTTGGCGAGATTCACCGCGTGACCACTGACCACGCCTCCGTCGCCCGCATCACCAAAGAGGCCCTCACCGATTTTGAGCGCGACAACGTGTGCTACGTCGAGCTGCGCACCACTCCTAAAGAGGTGTGTCCGCGAGCCACACTGCGTATGGTTGTCGTCACATTGCAGGACAACACACTGTAGCACAGGTGGCTGCTGAAGACATGACCAAGAGGTCGTACACGGAAGCTGTCTTGGACGCCATCGACGAGTACCGTGCTGCCGGCGGGGCCACACAGGTTCGGTTGCTGCTGTCCATCGACAGGAGAGAGACGGCTGCGGCCGCAGCGGACACCGTGCGATTGGCGCATGACCTCAAATCAAGAGGTGTGGTGGGAATCGACCTGTCTGGCAATCCCCGCATCGGCGACTGGTATGTTGTTTGCAAAGGTATGTTGTTTGCAAACATCCTGTAACCTGTCATAAAGCATCTGGAGTTGTACAGGGCCACCTTTGAGCCGGCGCTGAGATGGGCGCAAGACCACCGCCTTGCCATCACTCTGCACTGCGCCGAGGTACGGCTACACGTCGGTCAGGCACGCATTTCCTTCTGTGAAATTTTCAGAAGCGTTCCACACAGCAACTTCCCCAAACCCTGTGTCTGTGCCTGAGCAGCACGCGCGCAACACTTGTGTGGTATGATCACATGACTGAGCAGGTGTACAACCCTGAGGAGACGCGCGCGATGCTTGCATTGAGACCAGACCGCGTGGGGCACGTGTGCGCGCTGGACGACACCCTCACGGCGCAGCTGCTGGCCAGCGGCATCCCCGCCGAGCTGTGCCTGACCAGCAACGTGCGCACGGAGAGCGTGCCGTCCTATCACGAGCACCACTTTAACGCGCTCCGCCGCGCTGGCCACCCCATCTGCCTCTGCACCGACGACGCGGGCGTGTTCGACACCACTCTCAGCAGGGAGTATGCGCTCACCGCCGCCGCCTTCAACCTTACACCAGAGCACCTCCGCAGCATCGCAGCCAAGAGCATAGACTACGCATTCCTAGACGAGGCCAGTAAGCAGCTGCTACGAACCAAAATTGAAGCGCATCACACTTATTGTAAGTGACATGTTGTAGCGGTGCATCAACAGGCAGAGCCAAGCATCATTGCTTTGGGATGGATACAGGCATACAAGTCATTCTGTTATCAGCGGACGTTAGTCTCAGGCTTCTTACAGCATAGGCTGCATTGTACACCCGACTCATTCTGCAAGCATGCAATGCAAACTTCATTGCCAGCATGTGTAGGATGCATGAGGGTGTACGTCTTGCATATACAGCTGCATTATGCGTATAATGCAACACAACTGACTGTATGCAATGCAGCTTCATGGGCAATCTGCACATGCCGCTGCCGCGGTGGCCGCAAGCCACGACAGCTCTGCAACTCAACACAAACCCAACTCGTTTGCTTGCGTCACAAGCACACCCCATTATATACCGGTCGGGCAAACAGTGTAGCTACCAGACCTAGCCACGCACACGCAGCACATCTAGAACTGTAACACTCCCTTGCTGTACAATAACCGACATTGCTATACACCATCAAACAACATCGCGTGCTGGTACTGTGGGCCCCAAGTCTGGGTTGTTGACTCCGCGGACATGGTGGCAGCTTCAAAAAGTGCACAGCGCTGTCTCAGCTCCAGTTGGCTGATCATACTGCGCGGAGGCTGACACTGCCAGCTGTCTCTGCTGCGGCAGTGATGTTGCGGACGGTGGTGCCGCTACCGACCACGAACACGAAGGGCCAGAAGGCTACCAGCGCTAATTTCAGGTTGTCAGACAGCGCAGCCGACTGCAGCAGGCGATACTTGGTGATGATGTCACTGCCGTGTGCATGGGTCTCTGAAACAAGCAATGCAAAGTGAGTGATGGGGATTACACATGCAGATGACATGTGAGCTGTTGATACTGACCTGTCAAAGGAAGATCGAGCTGTGGCACGACAGCGCACACGTCTACGCTCGTTTTCTTTTGGGAGGACGGCCCTGCTCTCCGCGCACCAGAGTTGATGCCCACAAACACAACTCCCTTGTGCAGTACCAGATGAGATACCCTGTACACATCAATGCCACACGTTACGCCTAAGCCCGAGGGAGTACCACACGCACACTATATACGCATGCTGCTCGCCACGCACTTGAAGCCAAAGAGGTAGTTGCGGGCAACGGGTGTGGGTGCAGGTGGCAAGCGGATGGTGCGCACGCGCCACTGAGACGCTCTGTCCCACACATGCAGGAGCGTCTCATCATCACCACACCCGCAGAGCGCGTGGCCATCCATGGCCATGAATGAACTCGTAGCCTTGCTCAATGTCGGCGTGGAACACTTGCTTGCCTGCTATTACGTCCCAGACTTCGAGGGTGGCCTCTGCAGGGCGTTCATCGCTCCATTCAGGCTCGCCAGGTGACAAGGGTTCTGCATCACCCTTGCTGACCGCAAACTCCAGCAGTGCGGTTATAAAACCCAAAGCAGAATGTGGATGAGACCTCGCCCTCTGGTTTCACCCGCTTGCTTGTCACCAGTCCACGCAGCTGCGCGTCCCATACTCGCGCCCAGAACAGGCAAAAGTACACATATGCATGGGGGCTGCGTGTGCATGGGGGACACAGAATCTGCACCATGTCCGAACCGTTGTTGCGCTGTGGCTTTCAGGTTAGGTCATGATGTAGGTGTCATTCATGGCCACTCGAGTGATCTCAAGATGCCTTCTGTTCGGCTGGGTGCGGGCCAGAAGCTGACCAGACGGTATGTGCCAGAGGTACATCGCACCGGTGCTGTCCCCGGCCACCAGACGGTCTTTATGCCCGCTCATGAGCACGTTGCTGTAGCCGCCTCCTCCTCCCGACAACCCTTGCAGCTCGTGCAACCGCGCACCGCTCTCTGCGTCCCACACGGTGAGGCTCACGTCAACTTGAAGAGCGCTGCTTACAGGATGCTCCTGTAGCAGCACCAGTTGCCCTTCGTGCAGATGCACCTCTATTACCCGTTGGCTCTCCATGTCTGAAGCATGGATGACAATGTCGCAAGCCAACCGTTTTGTACTAAGCACACAAGCAGGATGCATGGACGCAGTGCAGGGCACCTGTCTTGTGAGTCGACCATTGTGCAGTGCTGAAGCGGCCTGGCCACCAGCTGCTACGCGCACGAGCCGTCCTGGCGTACGCATGCGCCCACGTCTCGCTGTCGCCGCTGCTGTCCTTCTGCTTTCTCGGCACAATGCCCTCGCCCTCGCATAGTATACGCCACAGCACTTCCGAGCGTGCAGCATCCCGCCATGATCTGCACAAGCGAGCACATGCGTGAATGGCTTGTCACTCAATCCTATCCAAGCAAATGCAACTAGCGTGCAGTGCAATTGCACATGAACTCAGTCTCATGCTTAAACTGGAGGACATTGTCAAGCAATAGTGGAAGGAGCTCTAGAACACGCTCATGCAGGCGCACGCGTGTCATGTCACATGATGCACACCGCGCGCAAACATGGTGGACCCCAGGTAAGGGTGCCTTGCAACCGCAACTGCGAAGAAACGCATTCCCGAGTGCTATCAACAGTTTGATTGCGAAAGAAGCGGCAGCAAGCAGCGTAGCCCATCCAGTTCCCAATCGAGGACGACTCAGCTGGGCAGGCATATAGCAACAAAGCAGCCGCACCTTGTGATGTGACCATGCAACAGTCAATCTGCCTCACCGGCACACGGTGGCGGCAACGCCAGCAGTCCTGGCCCCAGCTAAGGCGAATGCGTGCACCAGAGCACGCTTTGGCAGCGCCGCCCACCTTGTCGCCACTGCTGTCTGGCTGCGCTCTGAGGGTGCAAGCGGCTTCCCGTTGCTGAAGTAGTACTCTATACTGCTTTGCCTACCAGTGACGCTGGCATCCTCACCCTGCGTGCGCAGAGTTGTTGGAAGACTGCTCGGTCCCGGCCTATCCACCGCTGCTGCTTTCTGTTTTGCGGCCTTCTGCTTGCTCCCCTTCCTAGGCCTAAGCCGCTCCATTGCTTCGTTTTCAGCAGGCTCGCAAGCTGCTTGTCAGGTCCTTGCTACGCATGCAACGTTCGCCAAGCAGCCAAGCCACATGCATGCTCTGCAGAAGGATATACTGGGCGGCGAGAATGCTCAAAGTGCCAAGTTGCCACTGCAGCAGCGACAGCGGAGATCCCAAGACGGTAGCGAAGACGACAGCTGGCGGCAGCACGACCAGCAATGAAGGCCGTGCAAATCACGCCTCAAGAGGCATCCAAACGCTCGGGCTGCTTGTCCTTTGGGCGAGTGCACGTGTGTCTGCGTCTGCCTTGTGCTAAGAGCAGAGCACCTGTTGTGTCAAGTCGGCTGAAAACTAGCCGCGCACTGCTGAGCAAAAGCAAGCGGAGGACCACTGCTGTAGCGGAGATACAGACCACGGCCTCTCTCTCTCTCTCTCTCTCTCTCTCTCTCTCTCTCTCTCTCTCTCTCTCTCTCTCTGCCTCTCAAGGTCATTTCAATGGGCTAATCATGACACATTGCAATGATGTAGTCGCTTTACGCATTGTGTCCAATTCAATATCGGCATTCAATGAGCCAGGCTGACGGCAATCCCTTTGAGGACAATGTGATTGATTGCAGTATAATGCTAATTTGACGTAAACACAAGTGCCGTCATTTCATGAAAATGAGAGGTACAATAAGTAGAAGGTAGACGTGTCGCGCATGTATCTATACGCGAGTCACACATAATAAGCATTATGAGCAGCGCGTCACAACACATCACGCTGCAATAAAAATTTGGATTGTTTGACAATTTGCGCGTAGCATCTACTTAAAGCATGCAAAACATGTAGCAATGACTCATCGTCAAACGACGCATGCATGATATGATAGTTGGATAGTTGATAGTTTTCGCATCTGCACAATTATGGTGAGATTTTGCAATGTTATTCATTGCAAACGAATTGTCACGCAAATACAATTTGGACATAAAAGGGCGAAAATTTTGTTGCACCTTCAATAACAGTACGGGCCATTGAATCACAATAGTATAAGCAACAATTGTTATGAATCACATACATGAGTACCAAATGAATGTGTATGCTGCATGTAACTAGGGTTTGTGAACTTGATCATTAATATGTGAATAATTTCCAAGTTTGAGTCCTTAAAGATGTAGCATATCTACATCGCTGTTCACACAACATCGGCTCATCGTAATTCAGGTGTTCAAACCCTATTGTACATTGTCATAATATAAGCCCGTACATTGTGTACTTATCTACGATCACTTGCAACCGTTTAAAACATACATATACAACACGTTGCTTGATGCATGTGCGCGTTGTAATATTAAAAAGATGCCTTAACATGTTAATAATTAATATGTATACAAGAATCTAGCAAATCCACGCGCTCGTGCGTAGGTTGTGCACGTGTGTGCTTGTTGACGCGCCGGACAAAATAATGTGTACTCGTGCTCGTGGATATACTTGCATTCACATCTACATTAAGGTATTTCGTTTAAATCGTGTAGGTAGTAATACTTTTTGTTGAATGTTATGAGAAACGATTTCTCTACTTTAACATGTTAATGTCATGTGTGTGTACATGAAAATATGCATTGCTTGATAAGACACATGACACATTGAACAGTGGAAGCACATGCCGCAATGTTGTATGTGCGTACAATACAAACTGTGCAGATTTTATAAATGAGGTTATAGTGAGTAACATACTTGAATTCACACACACACACACACACACACACACACACACACACACACACACACACACACACACACACACACACACACTGCAAGGCGATAGCCATGCATGTGTTTAAGTTGATGCCCGGTGTTAAGGTGGAATGGTGGAATGGTGGAATGCTATACAACGCCACATGGTGGGCCCTGCTATATTGCAAGCACAAAGAGACTTGGTGACAGCTATAGCACCAACTAGCGGAACGCACTCACCAGATACAGCGAAGGCGTCTACCCCTGCCCCCTCAGCCTGTGTATAAAGTTGCACGCCCTGTCGCTGCGCAAGTTGTCACCAAACCCTCAGCTGCCAGTCCACAGCGTCCTCGCCATCGCCTGCCTCCCAGATGAGAACGACAAGCCCATGTGCTACCCTCAACTGCCAGACATACGGGCACATCAGCAAGTGTTGCAATCAACTTGAAAGGACAAGACTTCAGCCCCAGCAAGCATCAGCTTTACGCCCAGCATTGCACAATGCTTGTGCAAATGCAAGTGACATCAGAGCAAGCGACAGCACTAGCAAAAGATTGGTACGCGGAAGACTCACCTCCACTATTGGCTTGAGAAGATTTAAATACGGACGCGTAAAGAAGCAAGAGCTCGTTGCGCGGAGGAGACCATAAGCACCTAAAAGACAACTAGTATATGCAGTGTTTATGCAAGTTGGTTACGGCAAGCGTGATGCATTCGCTTTCGTTAGACACTCGGTCTTCTTAAGCACTATGTGTGCGAGCAACACTTGCACTTGCCTATATGCACTGCACCCCACCCCATGATTGTCATATTTGGGGACGCAAAAGCTTCATGGTCTACACCCTGTACCATAAACACATCCGTACAAATGCACAACCACAATTGCCCATACTTTCCAGCTACTACCAGGCTAATGTTCAATGTTACACTGGGTTGGGACTTCATCTGTGACCAAGACATGACAGTAAACAAGGACTGGATCCACCTGCCCAGCACTAGAAGAGTTGCACCGGTTGACTGCGCAGATATACAACTCAAGCAATTACACCGGTAGAAATGGCCCCCCAACAGTCTGGTTTTGACCACAACTTGGTTTAAGATCCAGCTGTAACTTAATTGGGTATCTAGTAGCAACCGAGGTACTGATTTCTACCTCGTTTCTTGCCTTAGTCACAACTTGGTTTGGTATCCAGCTGCCATTAAGATGAAATAAAAGGCGTGCATTAAAATTCGGTGTTCGTCTTTTCTTAACTTTACCAATGGCCAAATCACTAATTGCTGGATAGATCATGCATTAAGAACATTGATCTTTATGCTATGTAGTGGTTGTTTACCTCTGCATCCTCAATAATGTTTTAACCTTAGTGGGCACTTTGCAGTGAATCAGGTGTCATTATTTGTTGTTTTCAATCAGTTGTTTCGTCCACATCTTTATCTTCGTGATTGATCTAGTTAGCATTAAGTTTGTGATCAGCATACACCTTCACATTGTGTGCTGTCTGGATCCGTAAAACGCTTTTAGCCGTAGTCTATACGCAGAGTTTTATTTGCTCAGAACATAGCCTTTAACATTTAAGCCAGATTCTAAACAAAGTGGGTTGCGGTATGCACGAAGTGTCGCAGGTGCACACAAACTGAGTCGCAAAGTTTCAAGCCAGATCCTGAACAAAGTGTTATATGCATCTGTTGATAATGCATGGTTGCGTGCGTACATAATGCATGTGGTGACAATGGTAGGTGATGTGCAATGCTAAAATTCAACCGTAGAATCAAACAGTTCTAGGCTAGTATCTAGCTAACTCAGCATTGCAATCAGCAACAATGCTGCTATTGAAGAGACTCCTGTGGCTATCAATGTGCTAGCTCAACAACCTCCGGAACATGCTCCCTTTTGCATTGCCGTGCTCCCTTTTACCCCTCCGCAACGCCACTTCCTCGCTCACCCATCTATTCCGGTGTTGGCTGCTGCACTTTTGCTTGACACCTCCCGCCTTCTTTGCAGCAGTCTTCTTGCTCTCATCTCCAATCAGGTTGGCAGGCCAGCGCAACTCATCTCCTGCCTCAACTTCTGCTTGTTCACAAGGTTCCGTCATCACTCCATGTGTGGCCCACATTTGCACCAGCAGTTGGCTTCAGTATGCTCTTACCTTGCATCATTGTCACCAGCTCATCACCACCGCGCTTGACTAGGATTGGCAGACTCGCTGCTGGAGGTGTGTTAACCTTTCCATCTACCACGCGCGGCGCTTGGGTGATGATGTGGTGCACCTGCACCATAACATTTCCCTTCCCAATGTTGGCGTCCTGGAACTCTGCGTCGGGGTCAACCTCACTCTCTTCTCGCTGTCAAATAGCTTCCCGTGCATGTCGACTACCTGCAAATGAAGACTAGCTCGAGTCAGTTCACACCTTTGCACACACCAGCTTGCTAGCGCCCTTACCTCTTCGCAGACCTCATTCTCTGCGTCATTGTTGTCGTCTTCGCTTCTAGCCTCCTTGTCGCTCTCGCTTTCTTCGTCTTCGCTGCGGTCTTCTTCTTCATCGCAGGAGCTGCCGCTGGCTGCTGAACACTTTGACTGCGGATCACACAAGTTGTGTATGTAAGTGCGTGCGTGCGCGTGTGGGAGTCAGCAGCTGTGCGGCATCAGTGCGAGCTCACATCACTGTGCTGACTCTTTTTGCGTTTCTTGCTTTTCTTTTAAGCCTTGCCCTTCTTCATACGCCTCTCCTCACTCCTCTTCTTCGTCTTCTTCCTCCTCTCCTCCTCTACCTGCTGCTGTTTCTTCTTCTTCTCCTTGCAGCCTGCTCTGGGATGTCAGTAATTAGCAGACTATTCAGTTACAATTTCTGTTGACCTATATTACCTGAGCAGCTTGTGTTCTTGCTGGCGTAGTCGTAGGGCTCACCTTGACTACAACCGCTGCTCCACCCTGCAGCAACATGTCATCTACTCATCTGTTGCGAGCTTGCACAGCCTCAAAGCTTCCCCTAGTTCAACATGTGCGTCAATAGCCGCCTGCGACTGGTTGCATGAGCCTTCATCGGAGTTCCTGCCAGAAGAGGAAAGTGCCGACTTCAAGTCGGCACAAGTTGTTGCTGCCTTTCCCGGAGTCTCTCTTGCGTTTCTTGCGGGCCTCCTCCTCTGCCTCTTGTTCTATGCACGTCAACTACTGGGTGAGGTATTTTTACCACAACAAGACACACATACACATGCGTGCACTGGATTGTTTACCGGCTAAGCTCTTCAAGAGTTGTTCCGCCGCAGATAATTGCAGGGTTGACCGTGCAACATTGTCATCAAGAGATCACCTTGACAAACAGAGCTGCAAAGGAGCTACCCCTTGTCCGAATGTCTCTTCAGCTTATTGAGGGTCGCCACCATGTTCTTCTTTTTTTCCTTGTTTTGCCGATTTTGCTCTTTCTGCTTTTCGCGATACTCAGGTTCACCCCAATCCTTCGTGGTTTGGCAGAAAGTCCTGAACCTACCTCGGACCTGCATCATGACCAGTTACAGAATAACCAGTTACAGGATGACCAGTTACATTAACACTAGGGTTGTAGATAAATGTACACTTAAGTGTACATGTATCTCATATGCTGGGCATTGCCAAAACAATTGCAAACCCTCACATTTCAAGCTGAAACTTTGCACACACATTGCTAACATCATAAGCAACCTGTGTGCAAACTTTCAGCTTGATTGGCCACTTGTGTTACAAGTTACACCTCGGTAAGCGACCAAAATGGCAAAAGTCAATCACTGTACACTTTTGTGTACATTTATGCAAGGGCCTTCAAAGTGTCCTTACGGCTGCATTTGTAAGAATTCCGCGGCATTTATGAGCTCGTTGGACAGCTCTCATCAAGTAGAACAACTTTCATTGGTAACTTGTCACAAGATTCCTTTCCATAAGAAGTTATTCCTATTCAAGTGAACCCGACGGGTCCTTCGACGGGTCCGATCAGCAAACCCTAATCACAGTATCAGACATCAAATTGCATAATTTTCAAACCACTGCGCCGATTGCGACGCGGTTACTTTTCCTCGACACGTCACGCCGAGAGCTATCCAACGATATGTCACATGTTGCATTGTCACATCACCACCAGCCAAGAAGGCCGTGCCAGGGAGGGCCATTTCAATGTACACTTAAGTGTACATTTACATCCCTAGTGTTAAAGAGTTTCATTTTCCAGCCATGCAGTAGTCAGTCAACACCATCTTGCTAGCTGAATTTCGCGAAGGTCACTGCGTTGCTGCTTGATGCAATCACTCACTGACTGAAGGCAACATAGCTGTTATTTTTTGGTAGGCTCATCCGAGAGATAGAGCATGAGGATAGCCACTGCAAGTTGGTAGTTGAGTGGCGGCTGCTTTTGTTGATTCTTCCTAAACCTCAGCCCAACATCTCTTGCAATCCGCCTCGTCTCCTGCAAAATTTCTGCTGTCCTTTTTGCAATGGTCATGTGCCGACCTCGCCATTAATACTCCATCGTCATTTGCTATCAAAAACGAAATCGTGTTGGTGCTTCAGTGCTGAGCATGCAATGCTTTAATGCTTCAGTACATTGCTGTAGTGCTGTGCATGCTTCTACTACAGTGCTTTGCATGCTTTTATTACAGTTCTGTGCATGCTTTAGTGCTTTGCATGCTTCTACAAGTGCATGCAAGACTGCCACCCAAGAAACACATGCTAAAACATTGCCTTTGTTGGCTGAAAAGCCAAGCTCATGGTCCTTATTGCAGCAGCTACATGGTGGTCTACAGCATGCCAGTTGTCATGCAGCTGCTGCTCAGAGGGTTCGCCTTCTTGGCCAAAGTGGGATCGCATAATGTGGATTTGGCTCCAGGGGTTCTTCGGTGATTCATTGTCCGTGGACCTGCTGGCTTCTTCTGACATTCTTGCTACCCTTCACTAGTGCTCTTCTCACCCAAAACCCGCTGCCAACAACCTCACCGCCCGCAACCACACCGCCAACAACCTAACCGCCCCTGCCGCTGACCCCTCACAGGTACCGCAGCTGAAAGCTGGACACTCAAATTGCAGCTCGAAGCTACTCTCGCAGCTCCCGCAAACAAACCGTGTGTTGCACCATTGGATTGGACGATCAGCAGCGAAAACTCAGAATGGTGACTGTCCGAATGCTCACGCAAAAATAACACAACTCTACTATATTTTACTCTACTTTACTCTACTCTCAAGTGCGGTTGACACAACGTGTGCGGCAGTTAGCACTTGCCGCGTGTCACATATGGCTAAAAGGTGACATCTGAAGTTTCATTTTGAATTTTCAATGTCCAATGCTGCAAATGTTTTTTGGCATACCTTATGCCCAATGCTGCATTGCCAAGTAGGTTAAGTTACTTTATAAGCACATCCGAACATCCGCCTACTTTGACACGGTGGTGGCGGCGGTGGTGGTAGTTTTGCTGAATAAATATCGACCCCCCTATACCCATGCGCACCATGAATGAGGCTCTAACGCACGCTCCTCGCAATCGGGCGGCGATGAGTGGGACTAGGTCACGTTTTGACACAACCGTGGAACGGCTATGTGGACTCTGACGATGCTCGCTATCATCAGGTACCTTTCTCTCTATACATGGTGTGAGTTGCATGCGCTATGTCACTCTGCATGCTGCTGACTATGCATGCCACCATGCATGTGCCACACTGTTGCGCATTGTTTGTACATCACCGGTAATTTTGAGACCCTTAAATTTATGAAAATTCATGGCAAACGCACTGAATATTCTTTTGATTTACCGTTTCAGCTTTTTATCGAGTGATATTCAAGTGTTTTCGTACATTCTGTACAATCCCTGCCAAAACGAAATCGCGACATTCACCTATGAATCGCGTGAATATCCACACGATAAATCAATGCCACCTTTCAAAACCCATATACCTCGTGTATTCAGTTGAAATCGATTGAATGTTCAAGGGCATGCAGTTGTGAATGGACACAGCATGTGCTCTGCTAAATATTCAGCTATACATTGCCTGAACATTCATGAAGGGGCATAAGCTTGTGGCTATAACAGACAGCTTAAACTCACCAAGTCCCAACTGCCTGTGAATAACCAATTGATCAGCTTGTCACACATGTATATTCCTAACCTTCATCAGTTTCATGCCACAGATGTGAGTGAACATTCAACACCAATCTAAAACTACGCAATACGATTCACACTAAGTCCTAGCTTGAAGTGAATTTGCAACACCATTCCAAAACCAAGCAATACGTTTTGCACTAACTCCTAGCTGTGAGTGAATATTCAACCCCACACGAATAAACATATACTCTCATTTTGGCCAAGTCCCGAATGTGATTGAAAATCAAGTAGATCGCACTGCTAATTCTAATATACAGTCTAGTATATGTCAAAGCCAGAGTTGCTCAGCAATTCTACACAGCTGGTTTGAGTTAATGGTGGGGGACAGCTCTGATATGGATTACAGCATTGCTATGCTACACACCACCTGCTACTACTAGCTCAACTCATGTCTTTGCTGTGATAACATACTGTCCATGAGTGTTCGCAATCGTCTTCTCAACCTGTCTGCCACTTGAGGATGAAACCAACTCCTTTGCATCTGCACACAACCACACAGCAATAACATGTAATTACTAAGCACGTGTCGGCCTACACGACAGTGCCATTGAAGCACCTTCCACTTGTAAACATTGCAGTGCACATGCATGAATTGTACCTGTTGAAATATCCGTGCGTTTGGGTCAATTGGACCAGCTTGTACCCCGTCTATAAACTTGTCAAGATAAAGCATGACAAACAACCCGCACGCAACTCCATCCTTCTGCTGAGGGACCTGCACAAACATGTGTCAATGCTTGCAAACCAAATGCATGTGCATGCATCCAATCAGTGCTTGTGACAGAATGCATGCAAACTCAACACTAGTGCAATGCAACGTGTGCTACCTGTGGTACAAGAAGCTGTACATTTTCGGGAGAGAAGCGTCGTTGTGAGTCACTTCCATGCTTTCTGCCCCACATGCAGTCAAGGTAAGCGCGCATAGGTCCATCAACGTTGCGATGCAGGCCAAGGGAGTCGAGATGGACGAGTAAAGGCGGCGTGTCACTTCCAAGTTGGCCTTCACGATTGCACACAAGCAGCAGACTCCTATGAGTCCAGTGTACACAATCAAAATAATTCCAGTTTGCAAATACAGCAGCAATTTAGCAAGATAATCTTGGCGCTTATTCTCACCGCGTGTCTGGGTTGACAATCACTCCCAGCAAGTCCTTGGCAAACGGATCACTCTCCCACCTGTCTATCCTGTGATTGCTCGTGTGCCAGTCATTTTGTCTATGGCAGCGCACGATCTTGGTGTAGAAATGCGGGTGGAACAGCTTCACCTGAATGCCATCTGCTCTGCCTAAGATTTCCTCTTCCTTGTATCTGCATGTGCATCCCACGTACATATGAGATACACGAATAACACAGACGCAACAAATCACATACCTGCAAAAGAAGTGGAGGATGGTGTCATTGAGCTCTTGTCTGCCATCCAGCAACCTCCTGTCCGTTTCAAGCACTGGCACCGCATCACGTGCACTTGCACTAGGGTAAATGAATAGTGGCTGCGGTGTTGACGACTGCGGGTTGCTGACTGGATCGTCCAGCACCATGATATCATCATCGCTGCCCACGAGGTCCACAACTGCCGCAGCCGTCGTGGGTTGCTGATTACAGCCCTCTTCGTCTTCATCGTCAACTTCCATCGTGACTGCCTCTGCAGCCATAAATGGTTCAATTGGGCAAGAACCACAACGCAAATCAACAAGCTCAAGCACACAGCAGCTTACCATTGTTAGCCTCATCCCCACTCTCTTCAACGTGTTGAACCCCACTCTGCACAGGTTGTGAAACCCTACCGCAACTGCCCGGCAGAGAACGACGAGCAAGGCTCTCCCTTGAGAGCTGCGCTGGAGCACCACCTTCTTCGTACGCAGCGCATCGCGAGCACGTAACTTCAACCATGCTACCCACAGCGTGCCGTCGACAGAGGCTATTTGGACGTCGCGCAGACTTGAAAAGATGCTTCGTCGCAGTTCTTCACATGGCACCTGTGTTTTAGTTCAGTACAAATGATGATGGTTCTAGGAGTGAAGTTCCTCACAACGAGATGCCAAGCATTTGCTGCAATGAAGTCCACTTACTCATGCCTTGGGCACTCCCAATATTCATCCTCCACAGGTGGCATAGAGACACAGTGCGCGTGGTAGCTTTTCCAGCAACCTTCCACATCGCAGCCAGATATGGTGCCCCCATCCTTGCAGACAAAGCAATAGTCTTCATGTTCCCAATGTTCCAACGCATCCAGCTCCAGTCTCGGTCTCATCATGTGAACAAAGGTTCAGTGGCCAGGTCTACAGTCTCACAGTAGGGATATGAGGCATCACAATCGCAAACAGTACCTCTTGTACTCAAAATGCCAGTCGCGGCGTGTGGTCCATGACACCTCGCTCGAGGCGCTATTGGTTTCGCTTTGGGCACCCTGCACCAAGTTCACAAGATGGTTGTATGTGATGCCAAAACCCTGGATATATGAGGACATCCAGATTCTAATGGACAACGTTGTTAACTCTCCTCTTACCGAAGTGTCCCGGTGCATGCCTCGACGCATGAGACTGCGCCTGTCTTTAACAAGCGCTACTGTTACTTTGTTGTCATGGGGATCAATTCCCTCAAACCACTGGCCCTTGACCTGCCAGCAAGAAGGGATACTCATCAGCCATTTTCATACTACTATTTCAATTTACTATCATCACACCAAGCACACGCCAAAACGATTGCAACACAGCCACTTACCAGGTTGCTATCAAGGTAGGTTTGTTCTGCAAAGCGGGGCTTGTCTTTGCTTAGGTTTGCAAATCCTCCACTGTGCTGGACTTGGTTGCTAATGTACCACCTAGCTCTGAGCAGCTGGTGCTCCCAACCAGCTATCACCACAACATCAAAAGATTGCACCCTGCCATACCAATGATTCTTCTTGGTTGGGTCATCTGAGTCACGCCCAATGGTAAACACGCCACAGTCCATGGTGCGGAGTTTCTTCTCCATTTCCTCTGCTCTGAACTGACCGATGTCCTTGTAGCGTGCTTTGAAGTATCGCTTGATGTACTTTGGAAAGATTGGACCGCTCAACAGCTCCATCTCGTGCTTTGTAAGCTCCCTAGCAGGTCCACGCCAATGATGCAGCTCAATCATATGCTCCATGTCCTTTGCCACGACATGTCTTGGGTTTTGAGCCCTTTCCCTTGCCATCCTGCGTTTGTTCACCTCCCGACTGAACTCTCTGTGTAGTTGCAACCCATAAATAAATCATACTGTCTGCGCGTTGGACATCACGTACAAAACAGCAACTCCCAAAGCAACTTACTCTCTTAGCAGCCTGTATTCATCGTCATTTTCAGCCAACCACCACTCGAGCTCCTGCCTTGTCTTACTATCTTTATCCCCAACCTCAATACGGTGTCTCCGTCCGCAAAGCACATAGTCGTCATCATCTCGTTGCTTGCCCGATCGCAAACTGATGTCGGAGAAAAGTCGCTTTAAGGTGTCCATGTAAGTGTTTAGCATGAGCTGGATAGAGTATCTGCAGATGCAACTGGCACTTGAACAAGGCAAACAATGTGGAAAGTTTGCACGTAACTCTCAGTGGGCCCACACAAAACTTGCCTTTTGCAGATGCTTGCTTCCACATGCTGCCTCGCAAATATCATGCCCTTCACCCACTGCATAAAGCGTTCATGTGCCCACTCCCAGTGGTCACGCGTCGGACCAAGCCACATGCACTGCTCTGGTAGATGGCCAAGGAGGTGCAGCATCATTGTGAGAGAAGTGCGCGGGAAGAACAGCTCCACTTCAGACTGTGCCTCATGCACCAGCACTTGCACTAAGTAATAAGCTATGCATGCCATAGGAGCTGGGCATGCAGAGTAAAGTGTTATTGAAGCCAACCATCAATTCTTCGAGGTGAAACTGCTTTACTTCCAATGCAATCAGCCGTTGATAGATGTCGCATAGTTTGAAGATGGTTCTCTTCTGATCTTCTCCAATGTCGTGTGCAGAGCGCAGCACGTACTGAAAAACGACTGACCATAAGTTGTGCTTGTCGTGCGATTTCATCGAGCCTGCATGTTCCATGTCAAAAGTTCCATGCATGGAGAATCATTGCTTTAGTGTAAACACAAAACATTTAACGGCTATCTGCAACGGCGTGCCTGTGTCAACATGTTCAGTAGCGTCGTTCCCAACTAGCAATTGTTTGGTGTCATGGAGAGCTTCACCTGGGGCAAGCCAGATCAATGATCAGACAGCCTGTTGTATAGATTCACAGCTGTAGAGAAGTTGCTCTTGTACCTGACGACATGTGTAAGGATGCAGCAGCAACAGCAGCATCAGCTTCTTCAAGTTCATGGGGTTGTAGTCAATTACGGTATTCAGGAGCAACAGCTTTTGGAGTGCCACACCACATGTTTTTGCCAAAGTTTTCATGATATTCAACCCTTCTAATGTGGTTGTGTGTGAACACTTTGCTCCCTTTGCAGTCGCGGCAAAAACACCTGCGAAAGTAGCTCATGCTACAAACATCAAAAGCAGTCAGCCAACATACTGCAAGCAACTTCCAATCAACTTCCATACAGCCAAAGCAAAGACCTGCAGGCACGCTGACCCCGCCCGCCGTCGCCGTCGTCATGACTGCCTACCGTAAATTAGGGTTTAGGAACCATCCAATCCCGATTCAAAACAAGCCGGAAAGTCAATCCGGATATGCTCCACAATTTGCGTGCGTGCTCCTTTTCTTCTTCCGTCCAGTGCATTAGCTTTCTAAGGTTTGTATGCCAGGTAGCGTGGCGCCAGCATGCGCGGCGTCAAAGTGTGTAGCTTCTGCAAAGCATACTTGGTTATGAATGGCAACAACAGACGTCTGCAACAGCATGAAGAGAAGTGCAAGCTGTACAGTGAGCAGTATCGCTTCTATGAAGCCAGCTGGCACCACAAGGCCAGGGGAGACAATGTGAGGCAATGCAGACTGCTAGCAAAATGCATGAGGCCAGATTTTTTTGGGAGGAGTGCACTTGCCTGGATTGCTCGCTCTCCAAGTTCGAGTGGGACGGCGAGCCTATGGATCACCTGCCTTGGGCTCGGCCTAGAGCATATCGAGATGGGCAGGTGTGCAATGTGGTTCGACGTCAGCTCACACGCAATGGCCGCGGCAAGTCCACTACTGCCCAAGATGATCATGACCACAGAGTGAGTTCAACTGTCCTTGCAAGCAGCAAAACAGTGCTCGCATACATGAACAACTCACTTCTGATAGATGGTAGGGAAACACAGTTGTCGACGCCGTCAACGACGTCGCGACACTGGCTGCTTGGCGAAAGGAGATCATTTATGGGGGGCAGACTTTGGTGGCAAGTCATGTTGTGGTGTACTGGCTTGGAATGAGCACCTGGTATTCAGGCCGCATCATCAATTTTGATGCAAATACAGGTATACAGGTAATCATATACTTCAGAGTATGCAATGTACATATGTGTACTCATTTAAGCACTTGCCGTGGCATAGGAAAACATACCATCCATTACGACGATTACAATGAGGATCCACGGCTGCACCACATCTTGATCAAAAAGTGGAACATCGCGGCGTTTCAAAGCAGAGCCTTGTTCCGGACATGCAGGTAGTGATGGTTCGCGTTGGGGGTCAATCCTGCCTGAAACTTCAGGACTTGCCTGGGAGAGAGCTCAATCCTTGGCCCAAGCCGCTGCCACTTCTTTTAACGCGAACTCCATGCGACCTAAGCGGCAGACGTTACAGGCCTCGTGCACTGGACCTTTTTTGCGGCGCGGGTGGAGTAGCAATGGGCCTGTACAGAGCAGGTTTTGATGTTGAGGGCATAGACAACAAGCCTCAACCATCATACCCATTCAAGTTCAGTCAGCTGGATGCACTAGACGCCGACCTGTCCCCATACCATGCATTATGGGCGAGTCCTCCATGTCAAGCGCTCAGTGGTGCCATCCCTTCTTGTTAACGAGCCATTTTTGGAGATCGCTGGGATCACGTCAACCTAATTGCACTCATGAGAACAAGATTGCAGTTGAGCGGCAAGCCATGGGTCATAGAGAACGTAGCATGGGCATCTACGCACATGACTGCACACCTCAAGCTATGCGGCAGCATGTTCAACCTTAACGTTTATCGGCATCGCATTTTTTAGATGAACTCCCCGCTGCGCTCAGACTTGAGATGCAACCACGCTGACTCTGCCCTTGGAGAGCTGTCCACCCACCCGGAACAGCGCAGGCAATTGCAACCTGGAGAGAGGCAGATCTACCCGGTGTATGGCCAGGCATCTTGTCGTGGCACGGTTGCACGATGGCAGTCAGCAATGCAGGTTGAATGGATGGAAGAAGAACATGAAATAAGACATGCAATTCCACCTGCTTACTCTGAGCATGTAGGACGACTGCTGCTAGAGGCCATGGGCTTCATAGTGGACTATGCACCATTCTACTGAGATGGTCAGAGTGTAGTCATGATGACTTACAGCACACTTGTTGGTATGACGAACAGACAAAGTGTTGTTTGTCAATGCCAAGATGCACAGGCACCGCAACAGTATATGTCAATAACAGCAATGCCAACAATGATGTGCCTGGTGCAAAGTGTATATTCAAACCTGCAAGGCGTGTAGTGCTTCACTGCTGCTGCTGCTGCTTCTGCTGCTTCTGCTTCTGCTCTTGCCGCTGCTTTCGCTGCTCCTTCTCCTTCTGACAGTGCTCTCATTTCTTCCACCGCTCCTCCTCCCGCTGCTCGAACAGCTGCTGCTTCAGCTCCTTCTGCTGCTCAGGTGTCGGCTGCTCGGCGATCAATTCCCGCTCGCGCTCATGGTGAAATTTCATGGCCAGCTTCCTGCTCTGCCTTCGGCCTGCGGTGCGCTCCAGCCAATCCAGTTTCTGCATGTTATGACGAGATATTTTGCCTTGCGCAAAGGTATTGCAATCGAGCTTGCCTGCATCCTGGATATCACGCAGGGAATTTTCGAAGTGTTGGGCTTAAAGCACGAGGTGGGTGAACTGATCACCCCGCCAATCTCGGTTGCAAGGACCCTTTCGGACCCCAATGAACACCTCCTTTCGAAGTCCCTTGAGAAACAGCTCTACTTTAAGAGCCTCAGGCATCTTTGCAACACTGCACAACGATTCAAACTCCTTGTGAAACTCTTGCACTGTGCGAGTGCCCTGCTGCAGCTGATGCAGTTTCTCAACAGCGCTGGCAGGCGTGGTGGCCATTTGTGGAGCGTGCAAAAATTTACAGCGATCGCCAAACAAGCACTTGCCACGCGCAAAGTAACTGCATGTCTGCTCTTTCTCGACAGCGTGTGATTTGCAGCGATTGCCGAACCAGCACTTGCCCCGTGCAAAGTGGCTGCATGTCTACTCTTGGCCGCTTGTTGGCGTCGACTTTTGTTTTTTGGTGGCGGGTGCTGGAGCAATGCTGTCGGAACTGTCGGAACTAATGGGAGGAACATCCCCAGCAGCCTCAGCCTCCTCATCAACCTGCAAAGCATCATGCTTAGTTCCACGTGGACTATGCGCAGACATGTGGACCATGTTCATCCGTACATCCGGAGTACTAGTACCTGCTTGCCCCTGGCAGTAGCATCCTGCCTGGCCTTGGCTTCAGCAGCCTCCTACCTAGCTTTATCATCAGCTGCCTTGGTCTCTGCCTCCTGCCTGGCCTTGGCTTCAGCAGCTTCCTGCTTGGCTTTTGCCTTGGCATCATCTTCCTGCTTGGCCCTGTGCTCGGCCTCCTGCTTTGCCTTGGCTGCAGGGTCCTCGGCATCAGCTTTCTGCTTGGCCTCCGCCTCGGCTTCCTGCTTGGCCTGGCCCTCAGCTTCCTGCACAGGGGTCTACTGCAAGACGAGGGCGTATGGAGAGGCGCAGAGTCTGCACTGGGCGCTGATGTCGGCAAACCATTGGGGTAAAGGAAATGGCTGATTTCTGATGGCATGTCACCAAACTCCCAGGAGAGCTTGCCACTGTGATCACCAATGGACAAGTAATGCGCCTCCTTCGAGCCCGGACTCGTATTGCCAATGATCACATGACCGACCGGGTCATCAACATCCTCGCCAAGCAGCATGACCGGTTTCACATACTTCCGTTCTTGTCTACCTTCTTTGTTGGTGGTTGTTTGAAAGTAGCTCCCATCTGCACCCTCGAAGAGTCCGCTCAATTTTTCCACGTTCAAGCAGTACCTGCCAGCTGCATCTGCAATAATCTGCGATGTGCCGATGCGACGAGCGTTTGCGCCATCAAAGCCAAGTGCAGTTCATCTGCATAAACAGTCTCGTAAGCAATCATCTTGGATAGAGCAATAACGCCTTTGTCATCATCGTTCTTGATATGCTCCTCCAAATGCAATCTTGCAGCACACTGCTCGTAGTCCTTGCCCATGTCTGAAGCCAGGTAGTTGCGAAACTCCTTCAACCAAGCAAGGTTGACCTGCTTGGCACACAACTTGCGCAGCTTGACTGCTTGCACTGCGAGTGGCAGCTCTCGTCCTTTGTTCAGCACAATGCTGCGCCAGAAATCCTCTTTGTCAAGTGCTTTCTCGCGCTGCAGGCATCCAGCCTTCACGGTGGGGCGCGACTGGGCAATGCAGTAGTAAAAGCAATTCCCATCACCATAGGCATCAAACACACGCAGGCCTTTCTCCTTCAACAACCCACCCAGCCTTCTCTCAGCACCCGTTTGTTCAGCAGGCAGACCAGACTCCCAAATGTGAGTGCGCGAGGTTGAAGGGCCAGCTTCAGGTTTGTCGACGAAGTCCCCCAGGTCTATGCCGCCAGCTGCTGCCTTCTTATCACATTGAGTGAGCTCCTTCACCAGGAATTTGTATAACTCCATCTTTGAATCATCATCGAGCGCGCAGTAGTCCATGCTGTTCTGCAGAGCTACTTTGATGTCGAGCACCATGTTGTCCCATGAGATTTCGTCGCGCTTCTTGGTCCGTCCGGCACTTTTCCACTGTCTTAATAACGCTTTGTAATAAGCTTTTGCTTTAGCCACAACGTTTTCGTTGGACTGGGTTGCCTCAAGCTTCTCAGGCTGCTCTGGTGTTTTCATCTTCTTCTCTGTTGAGAATGGGCATACATGTTGAGCACCAGTATGAGCAAGCATGTGATTCATGAGAAGTATGAGATTGGAGCTGAGAAGTTAAAACATCACAAAGTTACCTGCAGGCAGCTGGTCTCCAATACGAACCAGTTTGCGCTTGGCAGGCATGATGAACAACCTGGTAAGCCACTAAGCAAAACAACGAGCACAAAGAGGAACACAGACAAGAGGCCTTAACGCACGAGGCCTTAAGCACGAGGCCGCCCCTGTGCACCAACCAGCACAAGTATTCATTCGTCGGACTGGGTTGCCTCAAGCTTTTCAAGCTGCTCTGGAGTTTTCAGCAAAACAACAAGCACAAAGAGGAACACAGACAAGAGGCCTTAACGCACGAGGCCGCTCCTGTGCACTAACCAGCACAAGCATTCATGCAACCACAAACAAGAGGCCTTAAGCACGAGGCCGCCCCTGTGCACCAACCAGCACAAGCATTCATGCAACCACAAACAAGAGGCCTTAACGCACGAGGCCACCCCGGTGCACCAACCAGCACAAGCATTCATGAAACCACAAACAAGAGGCCTTAAGCACGAGGCTGCCCCTGTGCACAAACAAGCATTCTTGCAACCACAAACACGAGGCCTTAAGCACGAGGCTGCCCCTGTGCACAAACAAGCATTCTTGCAACCACAAACACGAGGCCTTAAGCACGAGGCCGCCCCTATGCACAAACAAGCATTCATGCAAATGGAGACAAGCACGGAGTTTTCTGCACCTTGTTGCACATTTGTCAGAACCCTGGAGCAAGCCGCCGCACTGCAAGACTGCTCCACGCCGCGAATTGCGCACCCAATAACAAAGATGCAAGTACTTAAGCAAGCACAGCGCCAGCCCACGACACCAACCCAACTCCGCCGCCCACGTCGCTCACAACCGTACGTAACTCCACAACCCTAAGCAAAGTCATGGACTTAGGGTTTTGGAGTTACAGCAGCCATTTCATGCAGATTTTAGGCAAGGTCGGCGGCGGCGGCGCCGGCGCAGGCAAGGTCATCGTCGTCGGCGGCGGCGGCGATGCTGGAGTGCTAGCGGTTACACAGCAGATATGTGCATGCCGTGCTTCCTTGCGCATGCCATGCATGTGTGTGTGTGTGTGTGCATGCTGTGCGTGCTGTGTTTGCTGCAAGCCGCTGGGGCAGCCTTGTGCATAACCCCTCAGTGGCCTTGCCTGTGCTGCAGCAAAAAGGTGTTGGCTGCAAGCCGCTGGGGCAGCCTTGTGCATAACCCCTCAGTGGCCTTGCCTGTGCTGCAGCAAAAAGGTGTTTGCTGCAAGCCGCTGGGGCAGCCTTGTGCATAACCCCTCAGTGGCCTTGCGGCAAAAAGGTGTTCTTTCTGTGTGTGCTTGCGCTAGCATTGTGTCTCTAAAAAGTTATTTCCCTGCTCTATTTCTGACTCTACTGTTGGTTAACTACGGTGTGTGATCCACAGGTAAACAACTACCATTCAGCAATGGGCGGTCGCTTTAGGTCCAGTGTAGTTGATCGTCGAACATGAGGTAGGTATTTGGTCTTGACTCAGATGCTTGCATGCATTCAACAGAGGGTATGATGATCCAGCCGGCTGCTTCCAAGGCAGCAGGTAAACCAGAGCTCGCATGCCAGGCATGGTGTGTTTGTGGATGAGACTCAGATCAGAGTATTTGGCTCTGTGTTTTGGGTGTCTTGGCATTCTTACAGCTGCTATCAACAGGTTGAGCATTGCCTGCAGCATGTTTGCAGGACACCGCCAGTAACGGTGCCCAAGAAGTTGGCAAGAGCTCCAGCGACTACAGGGACAGATACATGCATCCTTGCATGCGTATCACATGAATGTGCATGTGTGTGTATGGTGTCCAGTCAGCTGGGGCAGTTGATTGCAAGCCCTCATGTGTGTGTATGCGCGCGTGTGTCGCAAAAGTCCGTGTTCACTTCTTCTGCTGCGCAAACATACCTTGTATTTGTGCATATGCGAGTGCAGTTGTGAGGGTTTTTTTTAAAAGCATGTTTGGGCAATTCTACTGCCAGTGTGTTACGAACGCGGAGGGGAAATCACACCAAAAACTATGTACAGTGATCACACACTTTTACATGTAGTGACTGTACACTCCCTTAATCACCTTTCGTTGAATGAACAACTACTTGGTAACTTAAGGGTTATGGTCACCTAGCTTAGGTACCCCTACCTTAGTCCCAAAAGCCCAGAGCTCAAGTCGCGCGGCGGCTACCCTCCACCCGCGACTGGCTCTTTTGTTTTGGCGAACTCTATCGCCGTGAGCTTTACTAGGAACTATCTTGGCTAAGACCTACTTGGTCCAAAGCCCTCTACCAGATCCCCCATTCACTCACCCAAATGATTAGTTTAATTCACCCGGCATTAGTTCACTGGCATTCTGCAAAGTGACCGACAATATGAATCCGCGATTTTTGTGCCTGCGGCCATGGTAGGCGGCGCTGCCATAGCGCTGCGTATTGGCACACGCGGGAGGGGGCCAATGCCTTAGCCGATTTTCTATCGCGACGTCGCGTCGCGAAGTGATCTAATAGTTGATTCACTAGTGAATCAACCTTAGTTCACTACCTTATCGGCATTGTGAATCACTCTACTAGTGAACTAACTTAGTTCACCAGTGATTCACTTTTTGCTCTCTCTTCTATTAGGGTGATTCACTTAGTTCACTTACGAACCCCTAGTAAACTACTACTTTAGTTGATGTTCGTAACTGAACCAGTGAACTAATTAAATTCACTATGTTGATTCACTTCTCAGGTGAATCAACCCCTTCGCGAACTCATTTCGCGAAGTCCTTTTTGTTCACCCTAATACTTATTCGAGGATTAATACTTACGAAGTGTCTTCCTACCTTAGGCCGGTGGGGGGGCGTGCCCCCGCGTTTCCACTCGCGGTTGCGTCCCCCACTTATTCGTGTGGCGGACTTAGCGATTTCGCAAAGTCCGCATTCATTCGGCGATGGGGTATTTAACCCTATTTTAGGCTTTTCGCTAATTCATTAATTAGCGAACCTAGGTAGGCTACTTCGCTCTAGTCAACTGATCCAAATAAGCCGCCTTGGATTGGCCTAAATGAACCTTATAGTTACACATGCTTTTTCCTATGATGTTTCGCGCAATTGACCCCATAAGCCCACATCACGTTAATAAATCATTATACTAAAGCCATGTGCTTTGATCTTCCTACTCAAGACGCCCATACATACATGAATAGGGTAATTCCTAGTCAACCACTGCGAATTAGATGCATTAAATGCTCTAACTAGCCAGGCCTATAATTAGCGATGCATAGCACTCGTGTTAAAGCTCAAACACAAACACACGCGTTCAAAGCTTGCATAACAAACCAAGATAATCCAACCAAGGTTTATTAAACTTCTGTCTCTCGCTAATTAAACTTATATATACACTGTACATGGCCAGCTATAGTAGCTAGGCCGTAACAATGCCCCCCCTTTAGTTATTGAGCGTCTCTGCTCAATTTCTTTCTTCACGCTTTCCAACCTAGGAAAACAAGCCATAATCAGTAACTTGATAGGTCAAAACGTGGAACTACTTCTAAAGGCGGGAAATATATAATTTCAGAAATGGACCTACCTGGACTTCATCTTTGGGCAACCGTTAGCTCCCTCCAATATTTCTTTATCAGAAGCGGCGATCGCATGTTAGGCTCGTCAAACCCATTCACATGCCTCGAACGGATGGCCCTTCCATTTCACAAAGAAACTGGGAGATCTGCCTTTCCGGCCTTTGTGGGTTACTATACCCTCAACTTCATACTCCCAATCTTCTTCCTTTAAACATTGGGGGGGGGGGGGGGGGGGGGGGCACCGCCNTGAGTAATAGGTGCTCAATAGCGAGGCATGAAATACATTATGTATTTTAAGACTCGGTGGCAATTCTAACTTGAATGCCACAGCCCCTATCTATTCTATTACCTTAAATGGTCCAAGCCATCGGGGTAATAGTTTTCGGGCCCCGTCGAGAGACTCCATCCTCACATTCTTCGTGCTAAGTAGGACTTCTTGTCCCACTTCAAACACGGCCTCTGCCCTGTTGGCATCGGCATATTGGCGCATACGATTTTGGGTTGCTAATAAGGCCCTCTTGGCCTCATTTTGCACCTGCCCTAATCGTTGAGCCAAAATTTGAGTCGAGGGGTTGACTCTTTTCCTAGCCCCCATATTCTCCATTAAAGCCTCAACCGGACTTAATGGATGGCGGCCATAGCCAATATAAAATGGTGTCATCCCCGTTGACTCATTCACTAAATCATTGATGGCATACTCAACGAAAGCGAGATATGTATCCCAATCTCTAATATTCTTTAGTGAGTAATGCCTCAATAGTTGTTCCACTGCCTGATTCACACGCTCGGTTTGCCCATCTGTTTGAGAATGAAACGCGGTGGATAACTTATCATCCAAATTTAATGTATCACATAATTCACGCCAAAAAGCGGAAGTGAACCGCGAACCCCTATCCGAAATCATATTCACGGGCATCCCATGTTGTGAATACCATCTCCTAAAAAAGGCATGGGCAAAATCCTCGCCCGTAAATTTTGGAGGAGTTGGTTCTAAGTGAACAACTTTACTAAACCGGTCTACAAATACAACCATTCCATTATTCCCTTTTACCGTTTTAGGTAATTGGACTATAAAGTCAACTGACATTGACTTCCAAGCCCCCTGTGGTATGGGTAAAGGTTGTAATTTCCCGGCCGGTTTTGTCCTTACGGATTTATTCCTTTGGCATGAGTCACAATTCTTCACAAAGTTTTCAACATCAATTCTTAAGGTCGGCGACCAATACCTCCTAGCCAAAGACTCGGTAGTTTTTCCTTATACCAAAATGGCCACGGTAAGGGGGATTATGTGATTCTTCAATCACCTTTGACCTAAGTGACCCGTCCATTGGAACCGCAATTTTTCCATCATCTTTATACCAAAATGCCCCATGTGGTTTTAACACTTGGTTGAATTCCAAAAGGAACTCCGGGCAATTAGTATAACTTGCGATTATTTGGTTAGGAATGTCACTCACATAATCCAATGCAAGTAATGCCAAATCCTCGGACAATGCGGGATGCCTACTTAAAGGATCTGCCGCATTTATCCTACCTGGCCTATATTCCCAATCAAAATCATATCGCACTAAATACTCATACCACCTTACTTGGCGTCGCGACAAATTAGGTTGCGTATTTATGTGTACTAAGGGGTTGTGATCAGTTATCACCTTAAAATGCCTCCCCTTTAAGTAACACCTCCATCTATGCAACGCTTTCACAACACCTAATAATTCTTGATCGGTGGTCGAGTAATTCTTCTCCGCGGGCTTATACTTGAAACTCTCAAAGGCTATTGGATGCCCCTCTTGCACTAGTATAGCCCCGGTGCCTGCCAAAGAGGCATCACTTATTACCTCAAATGGCTTTTCCATTTCCGGCAACTTCGAAACCGGAAGTGAGGTCATAGCAGCCTTATGCCTTTCAAAGGCTTGCTGCTCTTTAGGACCCCATCCAAAGGGTTTTCGGGTACTTGTCAAAGTAGTGAGTGGGGCGGCTATAATTGAATAGCCCAAAATAAAACGGCGGAACCATAGGCAAAAACCCAGAAATTTTTGTAACTCCGTTACATTCTTAGGAACAGCCCAGACTTTAACTCTTTCAAGTTTCTTAGGATCGCCTTTTATTCCATCTTTACTCACAATATTACCCAAGTACTCTACTTCCCTAGCAAAGAAGTCACACTTCTCGAAATTCGCCAAGAATTTATGCTCCCTTAGCCTATTCAAGGCTTTTTTAAAATGAAGCACATGTTCCTCTTTCGTACTCGAAAATACAATAACATCATCCAAGTACATTAAGACGAATTTCCCTACCTCCTCTTTAAATACTTCATTCATAACCGCTTGGAATGTGACTGGCGCATTGCACAAGCCAAATGGCATCACCGTATATTCGTAATGACCCATAGGGGTTTCAAACCCTGTCTTATACCCATCTTCTATCGCGATAGGTATTTGGTGATAACCACTAGTTAAGTCGAGGATGCTAAACCACGACTTCCCAACTAGTTAATCATACACATCATCCAAACGCGGTAAGGGGAAGGCATTTATCATCGTTTGTGCATTTGATGACCTATAATCAACACACATTCGGAGCTTGCCTCCCTTCTTTTCGGCAACAATTATATTAGCCGAATAGGGGCTTTGCGATTCAACTATCAAACCCCTTTCTAGGAGATAGTTCACCTGCTTCTTTGCTTCATCACGTTCCTTAGAACTTAGCCTATACAATGGCCTTAACGGCGGAGGCCCAGCCCCTTTCTTTAGTGGGATTAAATGGGAGACAAATCTGTTTGCCGGTGCACTTAGTAGATCCGCGGAGAATATATCCATAAACTCCCTTACCACCGGGTGTACCTTTTCCAATCAATTTCACTTGACTCTTCCAAGTCCCCCACTATACTTAGGCAACCTACAGCCAATTCGAAGTCACCCTTTAACCATTAATCAACTGGGTCGATGGTGGGTTTACTCCTTCTGTTAGGCTTACGGTTCCTACTAGGTGTCAAAGCAAACGCTTGTCACCTTGTGTGATTGTAGTAGAAGGTGGCACGCTTGTTAATTCTAAGTTTACGTGCTTTTGCCAACTATCACCCAATATCACATCTATGCCTGGAATAAGGGACTTGACCACATATAGCTTTATTTTGGCCCTATAATCCCCCATTCGAATTAGCAACCCTGACACGCCACTTACTTCACAATGTAACTCACCTACTAGGCTTGCCCTAGCATTGGTAGTTTCTATGGTGGCCAAGACCCTTTTTGCCAATGCGGCACTTACAAAATTTTCTAAGGCACCAGTGTCCACTAAGACACCACATGCCCTATCATTCACTAATGCATCGAAGACCATACTTAGCCTAGGATTTATTTGTGAATCTCGGCGATCACTTGCATCATCACACCACATTTGCAAGTCAGTGGCAAAAGGTGATTTGGCCCTTGGTAATGTGCCCATACGGCGCATACCGCCTAACAACCTTTTCCACTTACCATAATATTTAGGTGTTAGAACACACGCCTTAATTTCGGGGTTAGTTTGCTTTGATTGCCAATGATTTGTCAAAGTATGTGTTAACTCACGAAGTGGCACGCATATGAGAATTCGCTCATGCCCTACCTCAAGTGAATTAATTCTTGGCAAATCTTCAAACTCATTCCCAAAACAAACATCGCATTTCATAGGCAACATCATCGTTGTAGCTATACAACTGTTGTTCTCAAGTCGCCCACTACTTTGCTCCTCTGGCGCCGTTCCTATACAAGCAACCACCCCACACCGTCACTTGGCGGGATCCTCGGTCGGCTTTGCTCCTTTCTTCGGGCACTTGGAGGCCATATGCCCCTTTTCGCCACAATTGAAGCATAAACCTTCGCGAGTTCTTCTCTCCTTCTCTTCACTGGAGAGTCTTGCCTTGCCCTGGAAGGCTGGCTTAACGGGTTTCTTGCCAAACGGCTTTTTACCCTTTTTCTTTTAAGGGGTCTTTCAAGACTTCTCCTTTTCAACCGGATTTTCCATCTCCGATTGGGGGGCAAGTCCTTTTCTTTTCTTTCCCTTTCCTCCCCCGGATTTGTCTCCACCCTCTTCCCTATCCCTTTTGTTAATGTTAGCCAAATTCCGGCCGACCCATCTTGCCGTGTTCTCAAGCTCCGTGAACTTCTCCTGAGTCCACTTCATATCAATCTTTTGCAACCGCATAATATCTGGTTGCTTTTGGAGCTTAGAATCCAAGGCTCGAATGAATAGGTTGGCCTTCTCAATCTGGCTTAATGGCCTTCCCCCATTTGCAGCCTGAGCCGCTAACAGGTTGAATTGGCTCACAAATTCCGTGATCAATTTGCCCGATTGTTTCAAGTCGGATAGCTTATCCCTGGCATCAAGCCCGGGGTCCACTGTCCTATATTGGCTAAACAAAAACTCCTTTAGGGATTCAAAGGTGGGCTCAACCAAATGAGACCTATGGTCCTTCCACAACTGAAGTGGTTCTGGACCTAAGTATCCCGCGGCAAAACCCAACCTTTGCCTTTCCGGAACCGTAGCCAAAGTCATTTCGACTTGGTTCCACCAAGCGTCTATATCCTCCCCTTTTTTGCCAGTCCATGCCGGGGGAATTTTTAGAAACTTGGTACTTGGTCCTATTTAAACCGAGTCTATTTTGTCCTCGAGTTCTTTCATTTTCTGCTCCCCAAGGACACGGAGGCGCGTGAGCTCCTCCTCATTCTTCTCGAGGTTTTTTACAAGCCTCAAGATGCCTTGCTTGGCCTTTTTGCCCTCTATGCAACAAGCCAAGGCTATTTTCTTATATTTTGGCGACAACTTGGCTATCCTCCGTTCCATTTTCCCCCCCTAGTTGGGGTATCGGTGGATTCGAAGCTTCCGCTTGTTCCGCCATTGCCGCGACTAGCCTTTTTTTCTTCGAAATAGGCTTCTATTTCGCGGTAATCCTCTTCACTGGCGCTACTATTAAAAGTCTCACGCCACTTGTGATAATTTCCAATCCGGCGTTGTTTCGGCATGCACTTCGGAAACGCGAATTTCCGAATCAAAGTGGTCCCAAACCACGGCCTGAGTGGTTCAAAATGGTATGTTCAAGCTCCGAGGCCAGCTGTTACGACGCTCGGAGGGGAAATCACACCAAAAACTATGTACAGTGATCACACACTTTTACATGTAGTGAATGTACACTCTTTTAATCACCTTTTGTTGAATGAACAATCACTTGGTAACTTAAGGGTTATGGTCACCTAGCCTAGGTACCCCTACCTTAGTCCCAAAAGCTCAGAGCTCAAGTCGCGCGGCGACTACCCTCCACCCGCGACTGGCTCTTTTGTTTTGGCGAACTCTATCGCCGTGAGCTTTACTAGGAACTATCTTGTGTAAGACCTACTTGGTCCAAAGCCCTCTACCAGATCCCCATTCACTCACCCAAGTGAGTAGTTTAGTTCACCCGGCATTAGTTCACTGGCATTCTGCAAAGTGACCAACAATGTGAATCCGCGATTTTTGTGCATGCGGCCATGGTAGGCGGCGCTGCCATAGCGCTGCGTATTGGCACACGCGGGAGGGGGCCAATGCCTTAGCCGATTTTCTATCGCGACGTCGCATCGCGAAGTGATATAATAGTTGATTCACTAGTGAATCAACCTTAGTTCACTACCTTATCGGCATTGTGAATCACTCTACTAGTGAACTAACTTAGTTCACCAGTGATTCACTTTTTGCTCTCTCTTCTTTTAGTCCCCTCATATTAGGGTGATTCACTTAGTTCACTTACGAACCCCTGGTGATCTACTTTAGTTCATGTTCGTAACTGAACCAGTAAACTAATTTAATTCACTTACGAACCCCCAGTGAACTACTTTAGTTCATGTTCGTAACTGAACCAGTGAACTAATTTAATTCACTTACGAACCCCTAGTGAACTATTTTAGTTCATGTTCGTAACTCAACCAGTGAACTAAATAAGTTCACTATGTCGATTCACTTCACCTGTACATCAACCTTTTCGCGAACTCATTTCGCGAAGTCCTTTTTGTTCACCCTAGGTAGGCTACTTCGCTAGTCAACTGATCCAAATAAGCCGCCTTAGATTGGCCTAAATGAACCTTATGATTACACATGCTTTTTCCTATGATGTTTCATGCGATTGACCCCATAAGCCCACATCGCGTTAATAAATCATTATACTTAAGCCATGTGTTTTTATCTTCCTACTCAAGACGCCCATACATACATGAATAGGGTAATTCCTAGTCTACCACTTATAATTAGATGCATTTTAATGCTCTAACTAGCCAGGCCTATAATTAGCGATGCATTGCACTCGTGTTAAAGCTCAAACACAAACACACGCATTCAAAGCTTGTATAACAAACCAAGATAATCCAACCAAGGTTTATTAAACTATTGTCTCTCGCTAATTCAACTTATATATACACTGTACATGACCAGCTATAGTAGCTAGGCCGTAACACATGCGATTACGATACTATCAATTCAACCTTAATCCTTAATTCACGTTAAAGCGAGCAAGTGCGAAACACAGTTATCATGACCGGTTGTGCATGATAAGTATTAAAGTTGTTTATAAAATCGCATTGAATAATATGCACATGTGATGTACAATACCTCAATCATTTGCTATGAACTAGTATAAAATGTTTGGTTACCATACAACATGAGTCTTTTGCTATGACACGGACATTACAGTGAACATAACAATATCGACTGATGAGTACAAACCATGTGATCGTACATACCCCTTTGATGTGCTGTTGATAGAATCTGTAATTACTGATGCAAATACTTAATGCTACACACACTTATATACACACAGTTGTTAACAAATAATTGCATGGTTAATATATGCTAACATGTTTTGTATTAAAAATACACATATAATTGTACGGGTATATTATAGCAAGCTTGTTATGCTATGATAAGATGACGGTAACAAAAAGGTTGCGTTGTTGATTAGCATGTGTCCAACAGCATGTACAATTTCATTACATATTCTTTTGTATGATGCATTACGCATCGCACTCCGTATGCTTTGATTGTACAATTTATGGGATCGCATCAAGCCAAATGTATTAATGATTTGATGTGTGGATTCCGCTATGTATAGCAATACGCTTGTATGTTGCATGCATGCGTTTACATGTTTTGAACGTAATGCAATGTACATTATACTACACTCTCATTTTAATATAATAGTTGATTAGACCTCATTCATAAAGAAGCACGATTTTTCATTGCATTCAGTCATGTATGATTTTTTTTTTTTTTTTTTTTTCGCGACGCTTTGCTTCACGTGTACCGCGTA
>RHPI01003491.1:0-13084 GCA_009103225.1 Chlorokybus atmophyticus
CCCACTGGCGCGTTGATTGCTCGCCTTCACCCTTTGACAAGTGTCGCACAATGCCACATAGTCCTTAACGTCACGATGCATCTCCGACCAGAAAAATTTCTGTTTCAACAAGGCTAGTGTCCGTTCCAGCCCTTGATGACCAGCCATTGGCACATCATGCGCTTCCTTCATCAATGCCACGCGCATGTGCGCAATGTTGGGTATGTACATGCGATCGCCATGCCATAGCAGCCCGTCCTTCAATGCCCAAAGGCCGCTATGTTCAGTCCCATTCTCCAACGCCTCAATGGTCTTCTCCCCCACCGCGTCCTCATGCAATAAGGCACGGATCTGGTCAAGCCACTTGGGCTGCACTTGCACCACCGTTTCAAGCGCGTTGAGTTGACGGCTTAATGCGTCCGCAACCTTATTTGAAGAGCCCGGCTTTTGTACTTCACTTCAAAGTCGAAGAGTTGGAAGAACTCGAGCCAACGAGCTTGCCGCCGTGAGAGGTGAGGCTGCGTTTGAAGGTACCTTAATGGCGAGTGGTCCGTCTCAAGTGTGAACCGCTTGCCTTCAAGGAAACAACGCCATTGCCGTAGCGCTAGCACCTGCGCCAGCAATTCCTTCTCATGAACGGGGTAGTTGAGCTCAGCCCCGCTCATCTTCTTGCTGAAATAGGCCACCGGTTGCAAGCCGTTGCCGTGATCCTGCTGCAAAACAGCCCCAATAGCCTTGTCGGACGCATCACACGCCACCACAAAGGGCAATTGCATGTTGGGATGCAGCAGCACGGGAGCCGATGTCAGGGCCTCTTTCAAGTCGGAAAATGCCTTTGTTGCAGCCTCCGACCAGCTCCAAGCCACCCCCTTCCTCAACAATGCCGTCAATGGTGCCGCCAAGTGCGAAAAGCCCTTTACAAACTTACGATAGTAGCCGGCAAGCCCTAGGAACGACATGACACCCTTCACGTCCTTCGGGGCAGCCCAATCGCGCACCGCGGCAAGCTTGCTTGGATCTGCCTTGATTCCTTGCTTGGATACAATGTGGCCAAGGTATTCTACCTCTTCAAGCAAGAAGCGGCACTTGTTGAGCTGAGCAAACAACTTGTGTGTACGTAAACGCTGCATCACCTCGTGTAGCAATGCCACGTGCTCTCTCTTGCTCTTTGTGTACACAAGGATGTCGTCGAGGTACACTAGCACGCCCTTGCCAATCAGATCAGCAAAGACCTCATTCATCAAGGTTTGAAAGGTTGCCGGAGCATTTGTCATGCCAAAGGACATCACCAACCACTCATAGTGGCCATAGCGAGTGTTGAAAGCCGTCTTCTCAACGTCTTCGGGCGCAACACGGATCTGATGGTAGCCATCAGCTAGGTCCAAGCTTGAGAAGAACTCAGCACCCTCGAGCTGCTCCAACAATTCATCAATGCGTGGCAAAGGGAACATATTCTTCTTGGTGATGTTGTTGAGTGGCCGATAGTCGATGCACATGCGCAAGGCTCCGCTCTTCTTACGTACAAATAGGATAGGTGCACCGTAAGGAGACTTGCTGTGCCTGATGTACCCACGTTGTAGAAGGTCCTCGACTTGGCTCCTCGCCTCTTCGAGTTCAGCCGGAGACAACTTGTACACCGGTCGGTACGGCGGCTTGTGCACGCCCTCTATCAGTTCCACACGGTGATCAACACTTCGCGTGGGTGGCAGACCAGCTGGTAGCCCATCCACCATGACGTCTTTGAACTCTTCAAGCAACCTCTGCACCTCGGGGTCCTTCGAACTCTCCGAACCAGTGCCGACCAGCTCCAAGTCCGACTTGGGAGGTGTCTCACGCACCATGCACAGCCATGCATCCTTCACATTGTTCCCGGACCAGATCTGCTCCATCTTGGTCTTAGAAACTTGTGACACCAGCTCTGGAACCCCTCCCCTTGAGCTAGAAGCATGTTGTGGTGCAGCTTGCTGGCGCGCCGTCGTGTCGTGCGCGTCACGCGCATGCAGCACATTGCTAGCAGCCTCGACGCAGCTCACACGCTCTTGAACCACACACGCGCCTTGCATTGAAGCATTGAAGCACATCAAAACCTCACCACCAGCTTCCGGGGTAGTGAGCACCCGCTTCCTCCAATCAATGGCGGGGTTATGTGACCAAAGCCAAGGCAGCCCCAAAATGCCATCAAAGCCGTTGTTCAGCTCGATGCAGCAAAACCGTAGGCGATCCTTCATCATCCCCACGTGCATTTCAAGCTCTTTGCTTTGCTTGGAAGCTCCTCCTGCTGGCGCATAGCCGTCCGCTAGAGCCACCGAGCCGGCATTTGCCCATGACAACCACTTGTGCCGACGCGCAACCTCACGACTCATGAAATTGCTGTTCGCGCCGCAATCCACCAGCATCTTGCACTCCATCCATGGCCCATTGCCCTCACGGATCAGAGCCATGACTCCCAACAGCTGCCTCGCCTTGTCGGGCACTCGAACCATACCGCTTTGCGTTGCCGTTGCGCACATGCCGCCAACCGTCAACAACGCTTCCACGCCAGCCGCTGGACATTCAACATCATAGTGAGGCTGCATCACCACCTCAGCAGGAGCCTCTCCAGCTACTGAGGTGAGCCGTTTCCCGGCTGCAACATCTCCTCCTCCACCATGTTCACGCGTCCACCGCTGCGAGCGTTGCGGGCATGTGCAGCAGACTTTGCCTTATAGATAGGGCAGTTGGAGCGCACGTGATCAGCAGAAGAGCACTCCCAGCACTTCCGAACAGCCTTGGCAGCCTCCCGACCCTTTGGGGCCTTCATAGCAACATGGAGCGCACCCAATTCCATTGGAGTTGGTCCCAAGCCAGCCCCCTGAGCTGCTGCAGCTCCCGAACCAGCCCCAACAGATGCGTATGAGCGATACGAACCTCCACGGAAGTGATTGTAATGTCCACGATCAGTGTTTTTGGCAGCCCCCTTGAAGTACAACACGTCCGTGCGCTCAGCAATGCGAATGGCCTCCGCGAGAGTCTTGGCGTCACGAAGCTCAACTTCCTTGCGACAAAGAGTCTTCAACCCGCGCGTGTAGCGGTCCAGCTGCTCCTCCTCAGTCATGTTCGGTACAGAGAGCACAAGACGCTGAAACGCAGAGGTATAGGCCATCACGGACTGCGTTTGCACAAGCGTAGAGAGCTGGTCGCGTGCCGTCTTCACACTCTCCACCGGTACGAACTGTTTCTTCACCTCAGCAGCCAGCTCAGCCACGGTAGTGAAAGGAACCTCAAGACCAGCTTCCACACGAGCACAACGATGACGCCACCACACAAGTGCAGCTCCCTCAAAGAAAGTAGCAGCCACATCGACACGGAGATGTATAGGTACCTCGGTGAGCTTTAACCATGTCGAAACGGCAAACACCCACTCCTCCACACAGTCACCGTCCTTCTGACCCTTGAATGGCTTTGGTTTTGGTAGCTTCACATGACGAGAGGCTGATGGGGCAACCACAGGAGCTGTAACGGGCGTGGACGCGCGCGCTTGCGCCATGGCTTGTTGAAATTGTGCCGCTTGAGCTTGGGCAGATGCTTGGACACGTTGCAGCTCCTCATGAGCAGCTACCAGCACTTGCTGAAGCTCCACAACACGTGCATCATCCATGGTAGCGTCCATAAACAGAAAAATACCTCACACACCAAAGAGATAGTTAATATCCCCTTAAAACAAGAAACCCAACCCCTCCAAGGGCTCCGATACCACTGTAACGATGCTCGTGCTCACATACACAGCACACAAGTCATACAACACATGTGTGCAGCTGAGCACAATCTTCACACCGGAACCTTGCCTTCACTCGCGCACGCACGCACGCGTCGAGCGCGCCCACGCACACGAACACTACTACTTCTCACGCCAAGCAAGAACGCAGCAGTGTGCCTTGGACCACAACTCCCTCAAGCATGCACCAGCATACTCACAGCAGAGAGCTGGAAAACAAAGTTGGTTGCATTACGCAGGGTTTTTCTATTTATACAAGCACTAGGAAGAAATAGCCTAATTAACAGGCATTTCAGTATTCACTACCAAATCTAAAGGCAGGTCCAAGTGCAGGCTCCCCGCCACGCGCGTTGGGCCTTCGGCGGCTGTGTGACTGTGCAGTCCGCGTCACCTGACACTGCACAGCGCGTGTCCAGTCAGCGGCTGTGTCACAACCGCGTGGCAGGTGGGTCACGTCGCCGAATTAGCTGCTGTCGAGCAGGTCGCAGGCGAGTCGCGCGCGGCAGCAGGGGCAGGCGCCACATGGGCTTAATAAAGCTCATAAAAGCCCTCATCAAGCCAGCAAAAAAGGCAAAATAAGTACTTTATGTACAATAAAATACAAAAATGGCCCAGGCTGTTACAACGCAGCATAACGCTCCACTGCCTGCTCGATCACTTGACGCCCATCTGCCGCCATACACCACCTGCTGGTCTTGGTGTCTCGTCCAGCATGCGTTCATCTAGACCCTCGACATGGCTGTCGTCACTCGTGTACTCCCTCGCATCGTCATTTTCTTCGAGCTTCCACGAAATCAGCTCGACGTGCCGTTTGACATACAGCCACTGCCAGCCAAAGCATGCCAAGTACAGCTCGAATGGTTTTACTTGCCACCCAGTATGTTTGCTCAGGTAGTGGCACACATCTCGACCCGCATTAGTCGACATCAACAGGTACATCTGCTGTAGCAGTGTGAAGTTCTGCTCCGGAGATAGCTCTTGCACATTGCCGGGTTGCTGCGGCAGCAACGACACCATCATATCGAGGACGGCGAGGGGCAACAACGTACTACGGATGGCCATATCGTGTATAGGTTCCAACCACGGCCAATCCCAAGAGGTCTGTTTAAGCCGCACTCTCCGCGTTTGCTCCCACTTATTGCATACTTTCGTCACCCACCTCGAGGCATGCAGCATGCGGTGATGCAGCGCGTCTTAGGCGTACTGTAGGGTGATCAACTCCTTTGTACTACGAGTCAGCCCCTCAAAGCGTCTGCGCGTCGGTGCTTTGAGCTTAGGCAGCTCGTGCCGCACCGGCTGTCTTTTTTTACGATGCTGAGCAGCCACTTGACGCTGTAAACCCGCCTGTGCCTACTCAGGACACACAGTCAGCCCTAGTGAGGCTTCAAGGCGCTGCGCTTCTTCTAATGTTGCAACGATGCCTCATCTTTCCTTTTTTGGTTCTGTCAGCGGCCTTTATTCCAATAACCTTCTTCTTTTATTTTTTATCACCCTGCACATCCTGGCAGGCGCTCTCTGTGGCACTGTCACTCAGAGGAGGTAAGGCGTTATCTTCTTGCTCCACAGCCTTGCGCTCGTTGGTTGCCTCCCGTTCCTCCCGTTGCATTATGAGGTCGAGCATAAAGCCTTTGTCTTTTAGCGCAGCTTTCAGGACACCTCGATCAATCTCTTTACCAACAAGACAGGCTGGGATCAATGTGGCAAGCTTAGAGGGAGAGGGCGAGCTACAGCTGCTTTTTAATGGAGATGCCTCTGAATAATCAGAGTGCGGTGGCAAGTAAGTCTCCGCGGCAGGAAGGGAGGGTGCTGAATTGGGATTGCGAGCATGTGGCTGTGGTTGAGGGGAGGCAGGATGTGCAGAACACTCGGCTACTTCTTGCCTAGCACACGAAGGCGAGGCCTGAGGCGTTGGTGCAGCACTCTGGGTCACAGCCGGTGGTAGCGGGGAATTGACAACGCCATTCCGCCACTCTCCGACCAGGTGTGTTACCTCCGGTGGCACTTGTTGGGTCGAGGGGAGTCGAGGGTCACGCTGTCTCGGACAGCTGCATGGACAGCCATACTGTGCTGGAAATGCTGCTGCGCCACCTGGGTGACGCGTAGCAAGAACAAAAAGATGACCTCCACCCTCATGGTGACAAGTGCTTCGTGCAGCTGGGGTGCTACTGCTGGGTAGTACGGGCAGATGGAGTCGGTGTTTTCCCTAAGAACATGCTGTGCCGTAGCATACAGAGTCAACAAGCCACTACTATAGGTAGTGCTGTTTACACAGTTCTTTGCGTGAGTGGGAGAGGAATTACACTGTTAAGTGAGGTGAATGAGCAAACAACACGTGGATGCTATGCCCTGACTGATGCCAACAAGCACACCGCGACCAAGTACACAAAGCTCACAGCAAGAACAAGCACAGTGCACAAGAACATGCACAGGCTCTCACACGGTGAGGGGATCCTTGGGAACCAGGACGGTGTGTTCGTAGTTCAAGTCGCTTCACAAGCTCTTAGCTTTCTCACTTACAGTGTCACCAGCTGATCCGGTGAACACTGTGCCTACTTATACAAGTCAACTCATGACTGTCCAGAACATAAGCTAATGGTCATATCGAGGCTATTTCCACAGGAAATGTTCACTCGATATAGAACCGGACTTATAACTGAACTCACAACTGAACAGCTACGCGCGGTGCCTATGCAGGCTATGGTCACGAGCTACTCTAGGGACATGACCTAGCTACTGGTCAGAGGCGCGCGCGGGTTGCCATGCTGGTAAGCCGGGCGAGGGTCTTGCTGTAGGCATGCCCGATGACGACTGGCATGCTTGGGCGATAGGCATGACAGCTGTCGGGTCGAGGGGAGTCGAGGGTCACGCTGTCTCGGACAGCTGCATGGACAGCCATACTGTGCTGGACATGCTGCTCCGCCACCTGGGTGACGCGTAGCAAGAACAAAAAGATGACCTCCACCCTCATGGTGACAAGTGCTTCGTGCAGCTGGGGCGCTGCTGCTGGGTAGTACGGGCAGATGGAGTCGGTGTTTTCCCTTAAGGACATGCTGTGCCGTAGCATACAGAGTCAACAAGCCACCCCCCCTGGGCTCTGGGGAAGGTTCCAGCTCCAGAGCTCAGCTGCTAGCGCAAGTGAGGAGGGCCGTTGGTACGGCAGTTGTCGCACCAATATTCTTCCATAGGTATCGTGTCCAAAGGTGGCTCCAGGCAGTAGCAATGGAGGCCTTTGTTGAACCATCGCAGAGCATCATAAGTGCGTCGTCGCCGGCGCTGCCGCAGTGTTCACAGCGTGTGCTGCGCGCAGGACGAGGGTGCTGGATACGCCCGAAGCCGGCTACGTGAGGGAGGTGACATGGCGCACAGTTCACCATGTTGTCCTTCAACCTTTCTCCGTTTTGACCAAGGAGGTCTAGCACCCCTGTGGGGTACACTTTGAGTACCTTGTAGACGGTGCGGCTTACGGAGGTGTCAAGCGTGTCTTTGGTGGCTGCCATGCAATAGGCAAAGTCCCCCGCTTGGAATCGCCGTTGGCGCTCCTTGTAAAAGCCGCTGCGTACGCGCTCGTAGCGCAGCGTGTCACGATGCTGCGCGATGCGCAGATTGTTGAAGGCCATGGGGACGGTGCGCTCGAAAAGTGCGGCGCGCGTGGTGATGTCGTGGTGCATCCAGTCAGGGTCGTCGAGGTTGTTCACGACGCGATCCACCTCCTGTTGCGCACGGAAGGGGAGCAATGGTGGTCGCCCAAACAGCAGGTAGTACGGGATGTACTTCCGCAGAGCCGCCTGTTTTGACAACCGATATCCAAGGGCCACCCATGGGAGGTGGTCATCCCAAGTGTCCTTCTTGTACTCCAGCACGTATTTGCGGAGTGCCTTCTTGATGGTCTGTACCGACCGCTCGGCGAGGCCGTCGGCTTGAGGGTGATCACGCGAGGTGCGGCGGTGGTCGATGTAACATTTGTCCAAGAGGGTGTCGAATTCCCCTCTGAACTCGGTACCTTGGTCGGTGATGACCTCGGCGCAGCTGCCAAAGCGGCTGAGAACGTGAGAGAGGAAGGCTTGAGACACCCCCCTGCTGCTCTTGTCGGGTAATGGCACCAGCTCCACCAATTTGGAGAAGTGCTCAATCATGACCAGGATGTAACGGTTGCCACGTGCTGAGGGTGCCAAGTCCCCCAAGATGTCGAGTCCCCATCGGTAAAAGAGACCGGAGATGGGGAGTGGGTGCAAGGTGGCGCTACGCGTGTTGAGGCTGGCGCGCACCATGTCACACTGCTGGCAGTGGCTGACGAACCTTTGCACCTGTTTTGTTAATCCATACCACCAATATTGTGCTCTCACTAGGCTGACTGTGCGCTTGACACCAAAGTGTCCAAGCTCAGTGTGGAGGGAAGTGATGATGTCCTCGCGTGTGACTGGGGTCGGCACTTCCTTGTCTTCGTCGTGGAAGCGGCGATACAGCTTGTCACCTGCCCATCGATAGTGACGGGTGCGTTGGTTGACCCGGTCCTTCTCTCGAGCGCTCATGCCAGAGGGGAGATGGCCACGTTGAAGAAAGGAGAGTGATGGCTTGTCGTGCCATATGTCCTGCCTGGTGTCAGTGGACGCCAGCTCTGTGTCATCGACGTCAATGTCGGCCGCGTGGGCGTCTCCCAAGGGTGTGATTGCCGCAGGGTCGGTAGCCTCAAGGGCAGGAATCTCCTCTACCACTGCTGAGGTTGTGGTGTTGGTCTTGCGCCCTGAGCGCAACGCGGCAGCAGCAAACATGGCTGCCATGGTGGGAGCTATTGCTGCAGGGATGAGCTCATGCCGCGCTCCGGTTGCGTCGTTGGTGCTGAGGTGGGGGTTGCGACTGAGGCCATCGGCGTCTTGGTTGGTGAGGCCAGCGCGGTGGTCAATCTCGAAGTCGTATTCCTGTAACAACAGGGCCCATCGAGCACGTTTCCCTGTCAGATGTTGGTTGGTCATCAGCCACTTGAGGGGCTGATGACCAACCAACATTTGATGATCGGTGATCAGTTGGAACTGTCGACCAAAGAGGAAAGGTCGGAAGAAGGAGATGGCCCACACTGCAGCGAGGCACTCCCCTTCGTAGCTGCTGTAGTTGGCCTCGGCGCTGTTGTTGCTTCGGCGGGCGTATGACACCACCCGCTCCTTCTTATTCTCATCGTGCTGCACCAGCACCGCTCCCATCCCCAGCTTGCTCCAGTCGGTGTGGGATGAACGGCTTGGCGTAGTCCGGACGTTGCAGGATGGGAGCGCTGGTGAGTGTGCTCTTCAGCTCCTCGAAGGCCTGCTGTTGCGGCTCCTTCAACGCGAACTCCACCTCCTTTTTCAGTAGCTCGTTGAGGGGCCTTGCGATCTTCGCGAAGTCCTTCACGAATCGGCGATAATAGTTGGCAAGTCCCAAGAAAGCGCGCAGGCGCGTGAGGTCTGTCGGGGCAGGGATAGCTGCCAGAGCCTCTACTTTTGCCTGCTGCACATACACACCATGGGGCACAATCATGTGCCCTAAGTACGGCACCTTGTGGGTGAAGAAGGTACACTTGTCGGGGTGTACGGTCATCCCCACTCCCTTGAGTCGTTCCAGCACCGCTTCGATGTGCTGAAGATGCTCCTCGTTGCTGCGGTTGAAGATGAGGATGTCATCGATGTAGCACCGCGCGCAGTCCAATCCCTTCAAGGCTTTGTCCATGACGCGTTGAAACTTGGCGGGGGCATTCTTCAGCCCGAACGGCATTACCTTCCATTGGTACAACTGTCGGTTGCCTCAGAAGGAGGTCTTGTGCTTGCCCTCGTCCTTGATGGCGATCTGGTTGTACCCCTGACGCATGTCCAGGATGCTGAAGACTGTGCAGTCTCCCACATCATCAAAAATACCCTCTGCTGTGGGCATGGGGTACCGGTCTTGCTTGGTCTTGTTGTTGAGGGGACGATAGTCGCCACACATGCGTCGCTCTGTCCAGTTGCCTGCTGAATCCTTCTTCAGGGGCATGACGGTTGCTGCTGCGAAGTCCGATGTGGACTCTTCGATAAGGCCTGCATCCAGCAGCGCCTTACATCTCTGTTCCACCAAGTCTTCTTCCAACTTGGAGAGCCTGTATTGTCGTCGGAACACCGGCTCAGTGTCCACCAGCTCGATGTCCATCTGGTACACTGAGCATGTACCCAATTCCTTCACATTGAAGCTGAATTGGCTCCTCCATTTATTGAGGAGAGCCTCCGGCTTCTCTCGAGTGTCTTCCGTGGCCAACGGGCCAATGGCATGGTCCTAGGAGGTTGCATTGGCAACCACAGGAATGTCCTCCACTGTCACTACCGCTTGCTCCTCCATGTGGACCACCTCGAGAGCTGTGTGAGCTGCCTTGGTGTCGACGCGATCAGCCCACCCCCCAGCCAAGTGTTCGAGATCCTCGAAGGACACGTGGCGGTCCTGCAACGCGAAGCTCAGCTCCAGCAGCCATACCATGCTGTTCTGGTCCATGGCGCGACAAAGCAGCTGGCATTGCTGATTGTCCGTCAGCGATGAACCTGTGATGCTGTTGGGGAAGAAGCCCATGGCGCGTTCACGTTCGCGTGCGTTGGGTTCTTCTAACGCGTTGGTGGTTGCATCAAATACCATCCCGTCACCACCGTTCCGACATGCGTAGGAGCCCGGGTAGGACACCAATGTGGGGAGTGCGCGACGGGGCTGGCCAGGCTGATTGCACTGGTAGAAGTGGTTGTGGTCATAATGCAGGACAGGTTGTGCTGTGCGGCCGGGGTCAAGGATGTCGTCGACCAGCAGGTTGCGCGGCCGAGCGCTGCGCGTGTATTCGGCGGTCATGAGCTCCTCCACGGTGGCCAAGTTTGTCCATTTGGCACATACACGATGTGCGCGCGAGCCATGTCGTGCCGCGTTCACCTTGAGTGGGTGCCCCAGAATGGAGCAAACTTGTCGGTAGCTGGAGGCCACGTGCGGACGCTTGTCGTCCTCTGAATGCACATTTTCGATGACGTACCCCAGGGGTCTGGAGATCTGGTGGTGTTGAAGGAGGTGGACGATCCTCATCAGCTCCCAGAACAACCTGGAGCGAGGATTTTCGAGGCCTTGTCCCTTGCCTGCCCTGGAATGCCCTTGGCATTCCCATCCAGCTATTAACAGGTCGACGTTGCCGAGGGACAGTAGGTGATCTTCAGTGATCAGCCGGACGTCCTGTGGCAATGCTTTGAGGCTGCCTTGCAACGCCGAGAGGGGTAGTTGACGTGGATACCTGGTGTGCAGTTGGCGTAAGTGGTGCTTGAGGACCGTTTGCGCGTGTGGGTCTGGGTCGCAGTAATAGTATTTGGTAACCTTCACGCCCGTGTTGAGGACCGCAGCAAGACCACTGCCAATGCCTCCAAACAGCTCCAACACCGTGATGCCCTGTTGCCTGCGAAAGGTGTGGAATTCCACCACTCCGGTGGCCACCATATGGTGGTCCTGCACCTTGACGTGGCTTCGGTAGTTGGGGAAGCGCGTGGTGAGCAGTGGGTGGCTGAGCAAGATGTGTGCGTCCACCTGTGCGCGCCAGCGCCGTTCAGCTGGGTCTTGAAATGCTACTTCCACGGTGGCATCCTCTTGCTCCTCGATGTACGGGATGGGAGAGGGGTCGCCGATTTGACACGGGGTTGTGGCACCAGCAGTGACTTGCGTCCGAGCACCGTCGTATATGGCCATTACAGCCTTATGGGTGCGGGCGTGTCTGCGTGTGGCCATGGCAGCCATTTTGCATTGGGCGCGCGTGCGCGAGACCAACTCGAGAGGCAGGAAACCCTGTACCTCTCCGTCATCCTCATCCCAATGTGGCCGAAACCACGCTCGTTCTGTCCAGCAGTCGACCCATGCCCACAGGGAAGTTGAAATCCTGCCCAAGCAGAAAGTCGAAGGAGCCGGCATTGGTGACCACGCATTGCTGGACGATCTCAGTCGTGTGGGTTGGGTCCAGCCCTGTCAATTGAATGCAAAAGGCCTCCCTGGTGACTCCCATCACCTTATCCCGACTACCTGTGGCAGTGTCCAACACGTACGGGCAAGGCACCAAGTCGGAACTGGTTATGCCTAGGGACCGCGCGAGGAAGCGCCCGATGATGACAGGCTGTGCTCCGGTGTCCAACATTACCCGCTTGGGTGCCAGACCGTTGATGGTAACGTGCTTGCCTTGGTTGGCCACCATGGCAGCGTTGGCGTCGATACGCAACCTCTTCATACGAGGTGTCTGTTCCTCTGACTCAGTTGCCTCAGCTGGAGATGCTGAGCGCATGGCAGCCAGAGCTCCTCTGCCTGCTGGATCCGGAGAGAGAGAGAGAGAGAGACCCCCTCCTTGCCCTCTCCCTCTGCCGAACCGACCTTGTCGAGGTGGTTGGTAGACACGGGGGGGCCTCGGTGCTGGAGGTTCCGGCGCCGGTTGTGGTGGCGGCGCAGGTGGATGACGCCTCTGCGAAGCTGGAATCATGCCCGCGGGCGTACCCAGTGGCTGTGGAGGGAACCCCGGTGGACCCGGTGTTTGTGGGCCTGCCTCGCGTTCAGCTTGCTCCGCGGCGTACGTCCATCGCACAGCATGAGCCGCTTCCCTGACCAATGTCCCTTGCCACGTGGCCGTGGGCTCGGTGTCCGTGTCGGTCCAATGATGATATTGAGGCATGGGCTGCAGATATACGGCGCGTAGTAGCTGTCGCCGCATGTCGTGAGTAATGGTGGGGACTCGTAGGATCCCTGCCATGTAGGCATCCCACCTTCCTTGTACCACTCCCACATCGAGCACAGTCATGGCGCGAGCACGTAGGGTGCGCTGGAGGTCAGTCTGCTGTGCGTGTAGCTCATGAGCAATGGCGATGCGCCGCCGTTGCCGTGCGGCTTCCACCCCTGGCAGCCGAAGCATTGCCTCTTGCACTCCCTCCAGCGTGTCCGGGGCTGTGGTGGCAGCCTCGTCGTATGCTTGTCGCAGCGAACGAACGAATGCCCCCAACCATGATGCTCGGTTGCCAAAGGCAAACAGGGGGACAGCAGGGTGATTGGCAACGAGCCATGTCACGAGACGAGCTCGAGCGGCGCTGCCCTCTTGCATCCCCATCATCTGTCTTAATGTGTTGCCCTCAGGCCTGTGCAACATGACTGCCTGCCGGATGAGTGCGGTACGGAGTTGTTGCTCCCCCACCATACCAGCTCCTCCTCGTTGTGTGGTGTCCCCTTGCGGGGTGAGGTACCCTCGCCCTGCATCGCGTTGATCCTCAGGCATGTCTTCGACCAAAGGAGGCAGCAGCGGGGCGATTACTCCCCTCAATTGTTGCGCCAACGCCCTCGCTTGGTCTGCAACAGTTGCGTGTCCCG
>RHPI01003491.1:13098-54545 GCA_009103225.1 Chlorokybus atmophyticus
CCCGGTGTTTGTGGGCCTGCCTCGCGTTCAGCTTGCTCCGCGGCGTACGTCCATCGCACAGCATGAGCCGCTTCTCTGACCAATGTCCCTTCCCACGTGGCCGTGGGCTCGGTGTCCGTGTCGGTCCAATGATGATATTGAGGCATGGGCTGCAGGTATACGGCGCGTAGTAGCTGTCGCCGCATGTCGTGAGTAATGGTGGGGACTCGTAGGATCCCTGCCATGTAGGCATCCCACCTTCCTTGTACCACTCCCACATCGAGCACAGTCATGGCGCGAGCACGTAGGGTGCGCTGGAGGTCAGTCTGCTGTGCGTGTAGCTCATGAGCAATGGCGATGCGCCGCCGTTGCCGTGCGGCTTCCACCCCTGGCAGCCGAAGCATTGCCTCTTGCACTCCCTCCAGCGTGTCCGGGGCTGTGGTGGCAGCCTCGTCGTATGCTTGTCGCAGCGAACGAACGAATGCCCCCAACCATGATGCTCGGTTGCCAAAGGCAAACAGGGGGACAGCAGGGTGATTGGCAACGAGCCATGTCACGAGACGAGCTCGAGCGGCGCTGCCCTCTTGCATCCCCATCATCTGTCTTAATGTGTTGCCCTCAGGCCTGTGCAACATGACTGCCTGCCGGATGAGTGCGGTACGGAGTTGTTGCTCCCCCACCATACCAGCTCCTCCTCGTTGTGTGGTGTCCCCTTGCGGGGTGAGGTACCCTCGCCCTGCATCGCGTTGATCCTCAGGCATGTCTTCGACCAAAGGAGGCAGCAGCGGGGCTATTACTCCCCTCAATTGTTGCGCCAACGCCCTCGCTTGGTCTGCAACAGTTGCGTGTCCCGGCTGCTCGATGGCGATCGCCGTGGAGTGTGCTGTGGTCGGCGCCGTGGAGGCGCCGGCAACATGTGCTGGCGATATGGTTGGTACGATAACGGCGTGTGCTGCTTCGTACGCTTGTCGGCGCGCGTCCACTTGGGTAGCTTGGTCCATGCGATACCGATGGGCCTGTTCGAGTGCAGAGAAACGCTCTTGACGACTGACTGGAGTGAGCCCCCGGAGAGCGGGATCAGTGCCCAGTGCGATGTCAGACATCGTGACCACGAGGTCCTAGAGTTTGTGTCGCTGGAGGCCGAGTGGGTCCAGTGGCGAAGGCTCGAAGTCGATCTGTTGAGCGGGCATGGGCTGTCGCGATTGACTGGGTGCGCCCTGCAACCGTGCGTGTAATGCCAGGAATAACAAGATGGCCAGTTCCAACACCGCAGGTCGGCGATAGGTGACCCCGAACAGGCGATCCCTCATCTCTGGTGCAGTGCCGTCGAGGATTTTATCCTCCAGCTGCTGTTGTGTGGGTTCCGGCAGAGTGTGGTATTCTGGCGGTGGTAGGGGCAAGATGCGATCATTGCGTGCCACGCGCGTGGTGCATTTGCCCCTGGTCCGTATGCAATAGTGGTGGGCTCCACGTTGCGTAGAATCGACGCCCATGCGCGTTCTGCTTGCGGCCCGCGTGGCACTTGCTGTGTGACGTCCAATGCTGGTGGCGGTGCCGTCCGGCCCTCAGGAAGTGGTGCGGTGGGTATGGCAGCACTACTGGAGGCGATGGTGGTGGCACCTGCCGCAGTCGTCGTCACTGAGGTGGCGGCTGTGAGGGTGGCAGCAGTTGCGGTTGATGTGGTCGCTCCGATGGAGGCAGGAGTGGTGGATTCACCACTTACGAACCCAATGATCATGGTTGCTGCGGCGTGGGTGCTCTCCGTCACCGGGAACAGCGTGGTGCCAAGAGTGCTGACACCTGCTGTCGTGGTCGGTGTGGACGCCGACGGTGTCGTCGACGGCGTCGTCCCAGCGGTGGTTGTGGCTGCCGAGGCAGCACCGCTTGTGGCGTCCGACGATGCCGCTGTTGACGACGCGCCAGCTTCCCTGCGCGCCCGTCTGGATGGTTGTACGCGTGACGGCGTGGGAGTGTCCCTATCCCGTTTCGGTGCCATCAATGCCCACCTAGCAGCATAGCAGGCTTGATAGTCCTGCTCCTTGTTTTCCTCCAGCTGTGCCACGCGCGCCATCAGGGCTGCCACTTGGTCAATAGCCGGTGGATTGGTTGGTGCCTTTACAGCAGCAGCTCCAGCGCGAGGACGTCCCTCAAGTCCTTTGTGCTGTGGAGGGCGGTTTTTCCCTCTATAGCCAGCTTCTTCCTTGCGGCCGCCAGCGTTGTTGTTGTTGTTGGGGTTGTGGCCACCAGCGTTGTTGCCGTTGTTGCGACCACCAGCGTTGTTGCTGTTGTTGTGGCCGCCAGCGTGGTTACTGTTGTTGTAGCCCCCGTTGTTGTTGTGGTTGTTGTGGCCGCGGTAGCCAACAGCGTTGTTGCTGTTGTTGTAGCCAATAGGGGGCCGCAGCTCAGGGAACTTGAGCCAGCATACTGTCTCCAAGTGTCCCGTCTTGTGGCAGTGGTCGCACACAAGGTTGCCGTAATCTTCGGTGCACTCCTTTTGGTAGTGGCCATGTCGACCACACCGGTGGCACAGCACTGGAGCCACAAGGGCAGCATGAGCTGACCGTTTATCCTTGTAATGGATGCCTTGCGACTCCCGGTTGCGGTCCCGCCGAAGAGGCTCTGCACTCGTGCCTGCCATAGGCCGTGAGGCACTGCGGTTGGTGTCCAGCACCGCTTTCTCATACACTGCGCGCTTATGGATGGCTTGTGCAGTCTCGAAAGCTTCCTTGAGGGTGTAGCCAAGGGGCCTGCTGTAGTTCAGAGTCAGGCGTGTCGACTCGCTCAGAGCAGCATCCAACTCATTGACGTATATCACTGCAGCAGCCTCCTCACTGACAATCCTATAGTCAGTGTCCTTCAGCAGACCTTCCAGTCTGGAGTACAAGCGGAGGGGATCCTCATTAGGCTTGCGTCGGAAGCGTCTCAGCTCCTCAACCTTGCTGGTGGTCTAAGGAGGGAAGGTGCGGCGCAGGGCAGAGTACAGGTCCTTGAGTGGCGAATCAGAGATGGCAGCACCTACGGAGATGGCTGGTGCGCGCAGTGCTACTGACCCGAGGGTGAAGGTACTGCCTCCTGCACGAGAGCCAGGTGTTGCCGGAGGTAGAGGAGTACCCCACTCTGCGGCTGCCGCTTGCTGTGCAGCTCTTTGTTCCTCAATGATGACGGCAGAACGGTCAAGGATGCGAACTCGACGTGTGGCCTCCTTGGACTCAACTTCTGCAGGGGTCAAGTTGACCAATACCAACTCCGGTTCCTCCTCCTCTGCCTGCTTGAGAGCTGCAGCTATGGACAAGCCTGTTACTGCAGCTGAAGTGGCAGGTGGAACGACACCTGTTGGACGGTGCAGCGATGCAGATGCTATGGTGCTGGCAAGCTCGCCATAGCCGTCTACTCGATGCAGTTCAGCAACGGACTTTCAGACATCGTGTGCTTCATAATCAAGATACTGAGCAGCAATGTGGAAAGAGATCTTATCTGACCAGTCTTTGTTCTTCAGAGCTTGCTGCCGCATCTTGGAGTGGAACTTGATGATGAACTCATCCAGCGAGGTGGTGCCGGCACGTCCGGAGAAGCGCAGGGATGTGGTTGAACTGGAAGACTCCATCTCGTTGTCGTCGCTGTCCGATGATAGTGGAGAAGCTTGATGACGAGGAGTAGAGTGGAGCGGGGTGAAGCCGGAGATGGAGCGCGAGCCTCTGCTGCTGCGGTCGATGCTCCCGTCACTGGTCCGCTCGTAGGTGAGGTTGGTGGTTGGGCTCCAACTGCTGAGGTCACCCTCGTCTATTGGGGAGAACGGGGTGGGCCTGCTCATACAGCTGGTGCGATGGTGAAAGTGGATGAAGGGTAGAGTGTTTGTGTTCTACAATGGGATCTCCAGTGCTGCTATCACCCAACACACTAGCGCTTGTGCGCGCTATGCGATGACGGTGACAACACTGCACTGTGATGTGTACAACTACAGATTGCGATGCTGATGTACAGATTGCGATGCTGATGTACAGCTTGCAACTACACTCACTTGAGCAAAGAGGGTGACACTGTAAGTCAACAAGCCACTACTATAGGTAGTGCTGTTTACACAGTTCTTTGCGTGAGTGGGAGAGGAATTACACTGTTAAGTGAGGTGAATGAGCAAGCAACACGTGGATGCTATGCCCTGACTGATGCCAACAAGCACACCGCGACCAAGTACACAAAGCTCACAGCAAGAACAAGCACAGTGCACAAGAACATGCACAGGCTCTCACACGGTGAGGGGATTCTTGGGAACCAGGACGGTGTGTTCGTAGTTCAAGTCGCTTCACAAGCTCTTAGCTTTCTCACTTACAGTGTCACCAGCTGATCCGGTGAACACTGTGCCTACTTATACAAGTCAACTCATGACTGTCAAGAACATAAGCTAACGGTCATATCGAGGCTATTTCCACAGGAAATGTTCACTCGATATAGAACCGGACTTATAACTGAACTCACAACTGAACAGCTACGCGCGGTGCCTATGCAGGCTATGGTCACGAGCCACTCTAGGGACATGACCTAGCTACTGGTCAGAGGCGCGCGCGGGTTGCCATGCTGGTAAGCCGGGCGAGGGTCTTGCTGTAGGCATGCCCGATGACGACTGGCATGCTTGGGCGATAGGCATGACACACTTCATGCATAGGCCACGACCACTGTTCGGTGCTTGCAGGCTTGAGGAGCCAAAAGTGTGCTTGTGGCTCATCAGGAGCAGTGTTGCCCACCACCTGGGCTGAGTTGGGGGCTTTTTTATTTCCAACTCAAACTACGCTGCCGGGCCGTGGCACCCACTCCCCATGCTTGCACTGAACGGTCACGCAGCCAATCAACAAGCCCAGCTTGTTGGCAAACATGGTCATCTGCAGGTGCTCGACGTACACATTTGTTCTACGCACAATCTGTCGCACCTTGGCCATGGCTAGGTCAATGTTGACATCAGCCAACATGGTTGCAGGCGGAACATCGTAACACTGCGCCATCTCTCCCGCGGCACCAGTGGCTCTGCAGAAGTCTAGGATTCTGCTCGCCACGCCTGCATCGACAGCCTTGGCGGTGATTTTGCGGAGAGTGTGCCCCCTGCCGTCGTCGTCCATGGTGTCCAGCATGGCCCAAAATCTGCTCGAGCTGGGGCACTTGTGATTATCCAGGACACTTTGCGCTATGGATGGCCTGGCGCGAATTGCACAATGGAGAAGCAATTACCATCCGTTGGCGCATTGAAGTGGTCCCATGAGGCGAGCTGGCCACCTAGCATGACTGATGGCCGTATGCGGGTTGCGGCCAGCTCCTCTGATGACCCGCTGGCAGGTGGTGACCCCTGCTGCATGCGCATACAGCACTCAAATGGTGTGTCCAACTGTGGACGGCAAGAGTCACAGTGACTGATAAAGTACCTGAGTTTGGGGCAGACTGCCGGCTTTAACTTGCAGCGGGTGGGGTAAGGTAGGTGCAGAAGCCACATCAGTTGTTGCATTGTGCTGTGGTCGCGCCGGTGGCGGCAAGAAGGATTGTTGCCCCGCAATCACCGGTGCTGCTTGTGGAGGAGATGGCAGTGCATGTAGGACTGGTGCCGCGGAAGGTGGTTGCGCTCTGGCTGCGAGGGGAGCAGGAGCTGCAGGTGAGACCACTTGTGCATGCAGCAAGGGGGGCTGTATACATGACCCAGGATAAGATGGCTCACAGTGTTGCAAAGGATGAATATAAGCTTATGCAGTGCCTGACGCATTGTTACCAATGTTGAGAGTCATTCCTACATACGATCAGCATCGACCCTCCACACAGGAGTAGAAGGTCGTAAGGATGAGCACTAGGTCCGGACTTAGCAAGATGGCGTCGTCGGACCAGACTCCGGACTCCAGACTGGAGCCCTATTAACTGCTTCGTATCTCCGCGTATGCTTACTCATATTAGGCGTGTAAGAGCTTGTTGGAAAGCTCTGGTTGTAAGAAAGACAACACAGCTTAGAGCGCGTCAAAAGGCTGAGTATAGCTTACGCAGTGCTTGCAAACGTAGACGTGTGTGTAACTGGCTGGTATAAGAACCAGCGGACAACTTGTAATAGATGAATGTGATGTGACTTGTGTATGCTCTCGTGGCGGTAGCTCTGTCTCTGTGTGTCTATGCTTGCCTCAACTACATGTCCATGCTAGTCCTTCAACATGTTATGGGCCCACACTACGCTTGAGGAGTGTGAGAGTAGCTTGTGTGCATAGTAGTTCTACACTACGGTAGCTTGTTGGTAGCAGAGCCTTGGGTGTCAACTGCAAGAAAAGGCAGGCACGACAAAGATGGAGGCGACCTACGACAAGGGGCAGATTGCAAAGATGGACACCGACAACTACAACACATGGTGCGTGGAGATGAAGGCCTTGCTCATCCACAAGAAGGTGTGGAAGTATGTTGATCCGAAGGCACCACCACCAATACCAGGAGCGAACACTGTGTGGTCAGAGCATTCAGCAGAAGCACACTCTTTGCTTGTGTTGAACTGCAAACCGCATCACTTTCCCATGCTCACTGCATGTGAAGATAGTAGACAAGCTTGGAAAAAGCTATCAGCCGTTTTCAGAGCCAAGAACAACGCCAGAAAGATGCAGCTACGCAAGCAGCTGAGCGCACTCAGGAAGGAGGCAGCAAAACCCATTACAAAGTATGTTGCAAGCGCGAGAGAGCTGTGGGCGGACCTTATCAACGTCGGCCACGACATGGGGGAGACGGAGGTTGTGTTGGCTGTTGTTGCAGGGCTACCAGCAGAATACGAAGTCGTTGCCACGCTGCTGACGACATCGTCATCGGAGCTGACGCTGGACGATGTACTACCGAAGCTGCTCACCGTGGAGCAGAGGGTGATGAAGAAAGACGAGCAAGCTGATGCCGTGGCCTTCTACACCAACGAGCACGGGAAGAAGAGCAACCATGAGGAGAAGAACAAGGGCAACAAGCCGGGCAATCCTCGTCACAAAGATCTCACATACCACTGGTGTGGTTGGAAGGGGCACATTGTGAAGGATTGTAGGAAGAAACAACAAGGGCAACCTAGAGCAAGCACCAGCAGTAGCGGCAACGAGCACCAACACAAGAAGAAACATGTCGCCTTCACTGCATTCAGTTTGAGGGCGGGCACAGCTTTCTGGGTGGTGGACTCTGGCTGCGATTGTCATCTCACACCAAACAAGGAGGTGATGGAGGGCTACAGGAAGCTGACGTCCACAGTCAAGGTGGCGGGCTTCGGTGGCGAAGTACTGGTGGCTGAAGGAGTTGGCAACGTACGACTCCAGTGCAAGGTTGGTTACACACTACGCGAGGTGTTGTTACGCAACGTCCTGCATGTTCCTAAGGCTATTGCGAGTCTATTCTTTGTGAGGGTTGCGGAGCGCTTAGGCGCGGAGATCCTATTTCGGAAGGGTGGCTGCTCAGTCATCCTTGATGGGGTCGTGCACATGGTTGGAATCACTGATCCGGGAGGGCTCTACCACGTGGAGCAGCACCCTAAGGACATTGACATTCAAGCCATGGTGGTGAAGGACAAGGAGTCGCCAACATTGTGGCATCGGAGGTTCGGGCATCTCACCTACGTCAACCTCACTCGCCTTGTCGCTGAGAAGATGGTCAAGGGCATCCATCTCAGCACAGAAGAACTCAAGAATGCATCAGGTGCACTTTGTGAACCATGCCTGGTTGCAAAGCAGCATGCTATGCCATTCCCATCATCCTCTTCTAGCAGTCAGCATCCTTGCGAGCTTGTGCACATGGATGTATGTGGCCCTATGCGCATTGTGGCAAAGGGAGGGGTCAGGTACTTTGCTACATTCCTCGACGACTGCAGCAAGCTATCCGTTATCTTTCCATTGACACTGAAGTCAAAAGTTGCTGGAGCTGTGCGCACTATTGTGGCCTTGTTGGAGACCCAGTCTGACAACAAGATGAAGGCAATGAGGAGTGATCGAGGAGGGGAGTACATCAACAAGGAGTTGAAGGAGTTCTTCGCCAGCAAGGGCATACGCCACGAGACAACGGCACCCTACACCCCGCAGCAGAATGGAGCAGCTGAACGCCTCAACAGGACACTCTTGGAGCGTGTTCGAGCTATGCTCAACGACACAAAGATGGAAGACAGTTTGTGGAAGGAGGCGGTACTCACTGCCAACTACATCCGCAACAGGTCTCCGGTGAGCTCAGAGCAGAAGACTCCATGGGAGCACTTCTATGGAGCCACACCAGATGTGAGTGGTATGCGTGCGTTTGGATGCACGGCATATGCACTAGTGCCTAAACAGCTCAGGCACAAGCTGGAGCCGGTCAGTAAGAAGAGCATCTTCGTTGGCTATGAACCGGGTTCCAAGGCTTACACAATCTTGCTCGAGGACACTCAAAAGATCATCGTGAGCAGAAAGGTGGTTTTCCACGAGGGATTATCACAACCAGAAGCAGGCTTCTTTCCTCGAGATGAAGATGAAGCACAGCCGGAGGAACTTCCTACGAAAGGGGGAGTTGCAGGCAAGGCCATCATCGACGATAAGGGTGAGCAGGACTCTATTGTAGCAGACAAGCAGTCGCACCTGCAGCAGGAGCATGCAGCTCGGAAATACCCAGTGAGGGAGAGAAAGGCACCTGACTTCTTACACAAGGCACACGTCGCCAGTGTGCAGAATGAGGAGCCAAGCACCTACGAGGCGGCATTGTTAGCACCAGATGCGGAGCAATGGCAGCGTGCTATGGACGAGGAGATTGCGTCACTCCATGCCAACAACACTTGGTCACTGGAGCAGTTACCGCAAGGAGTGAAGACCATTTCAGTGAAATGGGTCTTTAAGGTGAAGCGTGATGGTCAGGGCAACATTGAGCGCTACAAGGCAAGACTGGTGGCAAAGGGCTTCTTGCAGCAGGAAGGTGTGGACTTCAACGAAGTGTTTGCACCTGCAAGTAAGCATACCACCTTCCGTGCACTGCTAGCCATGGTTGCTGCTGAAGACCTAGAGCTGCATCACCTGGATGTGAAAACTGCCTTCCTCTACGGAGAGCTGGAGGAGGACATCTTCATCGAGCAACCACCTGGATATGAGGAAGGGGATAGAGGCACAGCGTGCAAGCTGATCAAGGCACTGTACGGGCTGCGACAGGCACTGCGTATGTGGCACATCAAGCTCACCAAGGAGCTGGAGGCACTTGGCTTCACCGCATCCTCTTCAGACCCTAGGCTCTGCATCCATGCAGACAACAAGGTCTGGCTGCTCGTGTATGTTGATGATATCATTATCACCGCCAGGTAGGTGCACCACCTGCAGGAGACGAAACTTGCTCTACAGCAAGCATTCTCAATCCGTAATCTTTGAGAGGCCAAGTGGTTCCTTGGCATGGTGATTGAGCGCGACAGGGCTGCACGCACAATCAAGATCAGTCATGAGCAAATGGTCAGAAGACTCGTCACCAAGTTTGGGCTCACTGAAGCGAAGACCAAGACCACACCGTTGGCACTTGGCACTGCCCTCATTAAGGCAAAGAATGAGGAGGTACTCGACAAGGCTCAGTATCCATATGGTGAGCTGGTAGGCAGCATGCTCTATCTGGCAGTGTGCACACGTCCCGATGTTGCACATGCTGTGGGAGTACTTGCTCGCTACATGTCTGCACCGAGCATGGAGCACTGGAGAGCAGCAAAGGGAGTACTACGCTATGTTGCTGGGAGCGCAACAGTCGGCATCAAGTTTGGGAGCGGGAGCACTGAGTTGGAGGGCTACTGCGACTCGGACTTTGCTGGTGACCTCAACAGCAAGAGGTCCACTACAGGCTACGTCTTTAAGCTAAGCGGAAGCGTGGTAAGCTGGAACAGCAGGCTGCAGCCAACAACAGCAGCATCTACATCAGAGGCTGAGTACATGGCAGCGGCAGCAGCAGTAAAGGAGGCACTCTGGCTTCGCAAAGCTCATGGCAGACTCGGAGCACCCCATGGCGTGCATCGTCATCAACTGTGACAACTAAGGAGCCATCAAGTTGTTGAAGCACCCTATTGCCCCAGCAAGGATGAAGCACATTGATGTCATGCATCACTTTGTGCGTGACAGAGTCACAAGAAAGGAGGTGGAGTTCCAGTACTGCAACACTGAGGGCATGCTGGCGGACTTCATGACAAAGCCATTGTCACCACTCAAGTTCAAGACTTGTTGCGAAGGACTTGGCATTTGTGTTTGACTACAGGAGCAAGCGTTGCAGGTCAAGCTGCTCGCGTGGGAGTGTTGAGAGTCATTCCTACATACGATCAGCATCGACCCTCCACACAGGAGTAGAAGGTCGTAAGGATGAGCACTAGGTCCGGACTTAGCAAGATGGCGTCGTCGGACCAGACTCCGGACTCTAGACTGGAGCCTTACTAACTGCTTTGTATCTCCGCGTATACTTACTCATATTAGGCGTGTAAGAGCTTGTTGGAAAGCTCTGGTTGTAAGAAAGACAACACAGCTTAGAGCGCGTCAAAAGGCTGAATAGCTTACGCAGTGCTTGCAAATGTAGACGTGTGTGTAACTGGCTGGTATAAGAACCAGCGGACAACTTGTAATAGATGAACGTGATGTGACTTGTGTATGCTCTGGTGGCGGTAGCTCTGTCTCTGTGTGTCTATGCTTGCCTCAACTACATGTGCATGCCAGTCCTTCAACAACCAAGGCACGAGCATAAAAGACAGCGACTTACCTCATTGGCCCGTGGGCTGCATGGAGCAGGGGAAGCCATGGGGGCTGACAAGGTGGTATTGGGTGCACTCTCCACGCCACCCTCGATCGCATACTCGTCACGGAGCTTGTGAGCCATGGGCACATCGTGCGCCACTGCCGCAATGGACATGTCGGGATTCAACAGGCCAACATGCATGTTAAACTGATGCCGCATTGCCGCCGCGCCCATCAGCAAGTGGGATTGAAGGACCAGTTGATGGGATTGAATCCAGGCTTGCATAGGAGCTCCAACAGGACCTAATGCACTGTGGTGCTGTCAACCAATCACATGTGGGTTAGCTGCATGCTTGCGACACTGCAATTGCAATAGTCAACTGCGTCACACCGTCATCAGTTGGTTGCTTCGAACAGTCACCTGCGGCATTGCTGGTTGATGCACGAATGATTGCATGGACTGCGTCATCTGTGGTTAATTCACTATTGGTTGAATGCCAGACGAATGGCCACGCGCTCCTGTGCTCAAACCCAGCCTACTTCGTTCGGCACGCGCGCGCGACTTCGCACGCTCACGCACATCCTAGCATGCAAAGGTAGGCATGCATTGGAGGTGCATGCAGTCAACATGCACAGCGAGATTGGCAACAACATACCGCCGCCCAGCTCTGTCTATCGGCTCTGGCTTTCGCAATGTCGGCTTGACTGTAGGGTGGGTATGGGTGAATAGTGGAGGCCTGCAGCCACGCTACATATATCACATGGACTGCGCTAAAAAACAAATTGCTCTTGCAAGGAAATGCATGTGACTGTTGAGCGTACCTCTGCATTCCTTTATGCTTGTTCCCACAGCCGCAATTGGTCCCGCATGGTTCTGACAAGGGGCTCCAAGAACTGCAGCTCTTGATCCACTCCTTGTTGCAGAGAGCGAGCCACCAAGCAGCTCTCTGTGTGAAGATGGTCTTTGATGGCTTGCCTGCTGGTTTGTCCAATGTTGGTGATGCATGTTAGACAGCCCCATTGCTGACGCCTGCCATGATCCATGACGTGGCGACCGGTAGTAGCTGGCTTCGCTGCTTGAACTCTTACGACCACAACTTCTCGCAAGATGTGCCACGCCGCCGCCGCCGCCGCCGCCGCCTCCTCCGACTCCTGGTCCTCCGCCTCGTAGTCGAATCCAGGCCCATCAAGCCTGACATTCGACCCGTCATCGACCTGGTGCCCCTGCGTGCTATCATCCGGCCATCAATGAAGCGTGTTTGGGTGAGTGCATGCTAACTCCCATTTGGGCTGATCGAGCAATGCCTCTGTCGTGCCATGGATGGTACGACAGAGCCATTGTACGGCAATGGCTGGGGTTGGACGAGAGATGCCTCTGTCGTACCATAAATGTTACGACACAACCATTGGTAACAATGGTTGTACGAAGCATGCATGGCACGAATGCATAAGTCGTACCATCAACCATAGGAGCAAGGACGCACTACAAGTGCGACTCTAGTGCGGGACTCTAGATGTTCAAAACTGCCTCATTTTCGTTTTCGCGCCTCGTATATTCGGGCGGGCCAACCGGCGGCGGCAGCGTTAGAGGCGGCAGCGCCACTATCAGCTAAACAGGCGGCACCCGACTATCAGTTGGAGAGATGCCTCGTGGTCCATCCGTAAGTGCACCTCGTCGTGGAGGTCGGCGCCAGTTGTCCACATTGCCCCGAGTGTTCAATCAGGCAACCGTCGCCAACCAATCGCAGCAAGACCCCGCGCTAACGCCCAGCACATCACAACAACTCCACCTGACACCGCAGTCGCAAGGGCAAGCTAGACTGCATGCGTTCTTAATGCGCTGTGCACGTTGCTTCTTGCTCAATATCTAACTTGGATGCTTGCTTCTTTCATGACTAGCACAGTGACTCACTGCATGCGTTCTGGATACACTGTGCACGTTGTTCTTCTTTTGCAATTGTGAGGGTTGCATCTTTCATGGCTGGCAGCATGACTCATGTGGTTGTGCTTGCAGAGGGTCGATCGGAACCCCCAACCCAAACGCATTTGGCCGTGACGTGGCAACCTCGGCCGTCAGCAACCCTTCCCCAAGCAAGTGGAATATTGGCAACGAGGTAAGCACTGTGTGACACTGTGACACTGTGTGTATGTGTGTAATGGATTGTTCTTCTGTGGACAGCATTTGCGAGATGCCGTCGTTAAAATCATAAACGGCCACTGGGTAGAGAGCCACGTTTATCCCAAGGAGGACACTATTCGTAACGTCATGTGTCAGGTGCTGTGAATGCTTCATGACCGCACTGCACCGTGACACTGACCAACCTGCCCGTGACAGGTAGTTGGCTTCGACCGTGACAACGAGGCCGATGCGGCCAAGTTCTATGAGGTGTACTGGACTCCCAAGGAGTGCCCCTTCCACTGGAGTGTCGCCTTGAAGAAAGCTACGCAGGTCCGGTCTGAGAACGTCACCAAGATCAAGCATGTCCTTGAGAAGGAGTACAAGTGGACACTGTTTAACAGCAACAAGCGCAAGTGAGTTGGGTCCCTCACCACCATGTCTGGTATGCAACACTGCCTTCTTACTCAGCCAAAAACACGTATTCATCTCGCTCATTGTAACCGATTTAATCAGGCACATCGACGCCCTAATGGACCCCGAGACCCAAAAAGCCCAGATGCGCAACGCGCTCCAACGTAAGTCACATGCACTATTTTAGCCTGGTGCAGGCTCAACTTGAACAACCTATTTTGTGACTAATGCCTTGTCGGTATGACTGTCGCAGATAAGTCATGGCGGAGATTTGAGGTGACCGACAGTGCAGACCATGAGCGGAGGAGATACATCCATGAATGGGGCAATCCCATAATCTGGCAAATGATCGTGCAATGCTGGTCTTACGCCGTTACTACACCTGGTCGCCGGCAGCTGACAGTCAACCACCTCGCATACCTGTTGCTTACGGTGAGCACTCTGAACTCCATCATTAGCAATTCAGGAATGCTGTAGCCCCAAACTACAGGCTTGCAGACGCGTTGCAGTGAATAGTGGCTTTCGATGCCACTAAGACATGCCTGTAAACTACGCAGGTGGAGCGCATCTCAAAGGGCAAGGATGGAGACCCTCTCCTAGCTGCCAGCATAGACACACATGAAGAGTACCTCAGCGAAATCAACACCATGATCAATGAAGCGGGAGATGAGGCAACGGTACGCAGCCCTCCAGCCATTCACCCTTGTGAAATGCCGCACTGCATCTTGTGTTGAAAATCTGAAAGATCCCAATCAACACCGGCCGCAAGAGACAGCAGCTCGTGACCCGCTCGCTGAGGCAGAAGCGGCATTGGATTGGCTGGCACAACCGTTTGAGGAGGAAGAGCAAGCTCCGGCGTCTCCTCCACAGGCCCCAGCGCGTGGTGCTTTGTTCCATAATGACGAGACCAGCGATGATGGAGAGGAGCTGTAGCGCAGTTGGTAGTCCGTTTAGCTGGTAGTGTACATAGCTACAAGGCTCTTGTGACTGAGTGTTGTGGATCTTAAACCAGCTCAGTCAATCGTCATTATGCTCATGCATGTCAATACTTGCATCCCTATGATATACAACAGAACTGCAGTCGAGTCACATAATCGAACTACAAGCCTTGGCAAGTGACTGAGAGACATTGCACACATTTCATGTACCTGTACACAGCACATGCACATAACAATGTTGGCAGTCAGTGACAGTCGCGTGTAGTCAAGCTATGCAAATACTTATGACGACAGTTAGGCATTGGTCACCTTCAGTTGTTTTCAAGAATGCCTCAACTTGTCGATAATTACCTAATTGGTGCTTGTGAATTAGGCTTAGTCGCCTGCGCTGGACTGGTGTGTAACCTGCAGGTGCCTGTCACATAAGCTGAGTCACCTAAATAAGACTGATGTGTAATTTGCAAGTGCCTGCTAATTAGGTGTAGTCACCTGTTAAGGTCTGATGTGAAACTTACAGGTGCCTGTAAAATATATAAAGTCACATGTTAAGGCCTGATGTGTAACTAACATGTGCCTGTAAACTATATAAAGTCATCTGTTAGGGCCTGATAGGTAACTAACAGGCGCATGTTAATTAGGCATAGTCAACTGTTAAAGATTAAATTGTAACAAAAAGGGCCTAATAGTAACGAAAGTTACTATTAGGTCCCTGTATCAAGATTACAGGTGGACTCAGCCACAACAGTCTAGATTAGTGTCCTCGGGTGCACGGCCGTTGCCAATATTTAGTCGGCCGGCAGGGAAGACATATTTCGACGTAAACTGCTGCGTCGCCATGTGTGTGGACCGTGGACAAGTTGCTTCATATGCACGAGCCTAAGGGCGCACAGCCTAAGGCATGAGGAAATGTGTTTATCCTCACGCCCGAGAAGCAGGGCTCAACATTCACATATTCAAGGAAATATCCACAGCTATCCGCACGACTCTCGTGACTACAGCAGCATGCAGACCATCGCTGCACTGCTTCCTCACCCCCAGCATAGTTCCTCTAATGCTCTTTAACATAGTTCAGCGCTTGACTCCGCGCAACACAACAGCTGTCATGCTAACCGGCCAGAAGAGTTCAAGCTCTTCGTGTATGCCTACATCCGGCTTGCCTCTCGAGCTATTAGCATCACAATTCCCTTCAACAAGTTCAACTCTCCCACGCTACTGGCGTCAGTTTTTTACCAGTTTAATGACAGTCCTCGTAGGCACCCCATGTAGCTGATACGTTGAAGTTTCAACCCTACACCCTCGACTTCCTAGCAATTCATTGGAAACGTCACGACCACCCAGCCTCGCAATCCAATCACGACCTTAAAACTTCCGAACATGAGGTCTTTCGATCCTAGCTGACCCATCGCGAGTCCACCACGCTGCCCGTAGACGGACTCGCCTCTGCCTGTGTACACCAGTTAGTGCAGTAGTGAACAAACAACGAATTACTGTGACTAGACCGGTTAAGGTTGCTGAACTAATGGCTCAGATGAGTTCATATGAGTATAAGTAGACAGACCGTTTACTTGTATAGTTGGTGAAACTATGAGTGCATATGAATATGAGCGCATATAAACTTGAGAAAGTGTGATAGCAACTTATGTTTTGAAGCCTGGAATTTGCTATTGCATGCTGTGATTGTTATGCTGAACGAGACTCAAAGACAACACGTTGTGAAGGGGTGCGACTACACACAGCAAGCCGTCCCAGTTGCCAAGAAGCCTTCATACCCATGAGAGAGTGCAGCGTCTGCAGCGCGTGCACTGTTTCTCAATGCTTGTGAGCTTGATTGCATTGTGGGCACGGTGTGAACACTTACCATCCGGGTGTGGCATCACTTTGTTGCTACATTCATTAACCTCACTTATTAGTTTATATACCCAGTTTCACTCACGCAAGGTTTCGTAGTGACAGCACTAAATCTAGTAGCGGTTTATTGACTTGCAGTTAATCAGTAGCTAAGTATCATGACTCCTCGTTCTACCTCATCCTTGGCATCATAGTCACCTTTCCACACTTCCAGCAGGGGGGGTACTCTTTTGCCTTTACCCATGACTACAGCAGCACGCAGACCATCTCGCTGCACTGCTTCCACCCACAGCACAGTTCCTCCAATATTGTTTGAGCCAGTTAAACGCTCGACCCTGCACAACCCGACAAAGGTCATGGCCGTTACATTGTGTGTGCGTGTGCGTGTATGTCTTTTGTATTAGATGACATATTAATCGTAGAGCAGATAGATGGCAGCCTGCTTGGAGGGACGGCAGTCGCCAAGCTGAAGAAGCACTTCGTTGTTGCGCTGGATCCTAGATTGCAGCGGATGTGTCAATCCCGCGCTCGCGTCCGTTAAGAGGTGGGTTCGGCAGTCCAGCAGTGGCCGCATCCACGACTTCGCTCGCTGCTTTGTCGTGCAATTGCTGGACGCCGTGGCTTCGCCGGGCGTCTAGCAGTTGCAAAGGCGCGAGAGTAGGGCCTTCTCTTGCGCCTTTGCTGGACATGTCCTCGATCTCGTCGCTGCCATCCGGAGTGATGCCTTCGCAACAGCCCGGCGTGAAGGACTTTGCAATGTTTTTAAGAGATGCAAGATTTGGCCCGCCTTTTGGTGATGACATGCCAGCTGTAATAACACAATTGCTTAAGGGTGTGAACTAGTCGATGCATTCTGATTGATCTTTCCACTCTTCACTCACCAACAAGTGCGGCAACATTCTCTTATATTGAGCTATCAGCTTTGTCAAGCAACGTCGAAGGGAGAGAAGAGAACGCGTGTTGTGGCAGTCAACATCGCTGCTTGTGGGGCGCAGCTACATGTTCAACCTTACGTGCACGTACTGGGATAGCAGGTGATGGAGGAGGAGAAGGAGCGGCCCCCGGGCCAAGCGCTAGAGTTGGTAGAGGCAAACGGGGCGGGCAATGCGGTGCAGTGCAGGGGGAGGGCTGGCGAAGGAGGGGGGGAGGGGACGGACGCGGATAAGGGATGGGAATGGGGTGGAGAAAGGGGAAGGGGAGGGGGGGGGGGCTAAACTATATCCATAGTATCCGTGTGAATGCTGAAGTGGCGCTTGAGATTGGCCAGCGCTGTTTGGAATGATTCACGCCACGCACCAAGCAGTGTACGCCATTGCCATTACCTTTCATTCATTCAGAATCGCCTGACACAATCTACTGATGCCTTGGCCGCACATGCGTCATCTTTTCCGCACGCGTCCTGCTGGCTTGCTTGCTTGGTAACCCAATCCAACTCGTATCAGGCCGGAACGACGCGTTGGTCGTAGCCGCGGCGCCCTCCTTACGAAGCAAACCGCCGAGTGCTTGCTAAGCAGACCGCCGCCAACATCCATTGCAAAAATTGCGAAGTCGCCAGGCCGCGGCCTTCTTGCCGACAAGCTGTTTGATAGCTAATAGCAAGGCCGGACTGGAGCTGGGTAAGCTCTTACTGCAAAGAGTATGCGCTGCTGTACCCAGCTTGCGGGCGTTGCAAGCAGAATGCTTGGCGGGCTGCCAGGCGCAGTCAACCTAGGCTGGCTCAGCAGGCCTGCTGAGGCATTGCGGGCAGCGCCCATGCTGCTGCAGCGTATAAATGTCTAGCTCGCTCGCTCCTTCTTTGTATGTGTGGGTGGGTAGGTGCGCGGTTCTGGCTGCCTGTTGGCCGTCATTCCCAAAGCACGATGATGGCGCCGGCTTGGCGTCTGCCTCTGCTGCTGCCGTTACTGTTGCTGCTGCTCGGCTCAGGTAAGAGCTGCCTGTTTAGCTGAGTGCTTGCAGCTGGCTGTCGACAAGAAACTGCATAACTCCGGCTGCCTTCGCCGCAAAGCTTTTGCATGGTTGCTTACGCTCATGTTTGCTTGAATGCAGCCCGCAAGGCGTCTGCTGTATCCGACCAGGAAGGTGAGTGTGATTGCAAGTCTGCCACATGCACACGCATGCCGCTCGCGTGCAATGTCCTCAGGTTTTGCATGGACTGTGATACACGGGGATGTGCAGTCACACTCCTATGCTCACGCTCTGTTGCACCATTGGCAGTTGCGGCTATTCAGTCGCTGCAGGCGGCCGTCTACTATGTGGATGGCGCCGGCAAGCAGGTGCAGGGGCCTCCCCTCTGGCCTTCCACCCTGACCGGCTACAACGTCTGCAACCTTTCTGGGATCTCTTGCACCAACGGAGCCATTACGACCTTGTGAGTGACAACTGCGTGCTCTTGTTGGAACTAACTTGCTGTTGTCACTGAGTCACTCAGTTCTGATACATTGCATATCTGTCAGGGACTTGTCCTATAAGACAAGCAAGTACCAAAAGCTCCAGAATAACCAGCCCTTGACCGCGCTCAACAAACTCACTAACCTGCAAAAACTGTAAGTTTGCTGCACAACGGCATTGATTGTTCTTACAGGTTGTTCGGCAACATGTTCATAGGCTGCTGGCTTCGTGGGCCGACCCTCATGCAGACATCTCTCAATCACCATTACATGCTCTTTGCTACGCAGATACCTCCAAGGCAACGCTTTTACTGGTCCGCTACCCAATCTAAGCGGTCTCACCGGCTTGGTCGAATTGTAAGTTGCTACTGAGGTTTAACTATGAGATCCGTGCCATGGGCTACTATTTACTGCAGCTGCCTCTGAGATTGCGCATTGCCAGACACTCTTCTTATTGACCTTATTATGTTGACATGTCATTGATGCACTGCGGGCATACTTTAAGAAATTGTATATGTGGGTGCAGGTTGCTGGGTTACAACGCATTTTCTGGAACATTGCCGCCCGAGTGGAGTAACCTCAACAACTTGAAGTTCTTGTAAGTGCATGACAGGGTTCTACTGGTAGCACTCATGCTTCTCTTGTTTGCGATGACCGATGTTGTTGAGGCTGACATGCATACATCATGATGCAGATCCCTTAGTGACAACCCGCTCTCGGGGCCGTTGCCGCCAACATGGGGCAGTTTGATCAACCTACAGCGGCTGTAAGTAACATACCGTGCATGTTCAACGGGTTGTCATACCCATGACACATTGTTCCACTCGATCTCTTATATGTGTTTGTAGCATGTATTACTATGTGTGACATATGGTGCATACTTGTGGTTGTGCAGCGAAATGTCGACGAACAGATTAGTTGGCGAGTTACCGTACGAGTGGGGTAGCTTGACAAACCTCAACTACATGTAAGTGCTAATCAAGAGTAAGCATTTTTGTTCATGATTGGCCTGGTGATCACCAGGCAAACTCGCTTGTTTTGCATACCAGTGAAAGGACTTCTCTCATGGTAACACTTACATACATGAGCAGGTATCTGAGCAAGAACCAGCTTGCAGGACCTTTGCCAAGCGCACTGAGCAATCTGGTCAACCTAAGCTATTTGTGAGTCATAAGATGTTTCAGCTAACGAGCTGTTGTAGCTATCAGCGTGATGCATGTGTTGATCTATATGATTGATGCACGACAGTTTCATGATGTGTACACAAGCACATGTGCTTCATGCAACTTACGATGCAGAATGGTGGTTTTGCAGAGATCTGACAGGCAACAAGTTTTTTTGGGTGATACCGTCCGAGTGGGGCAGATTGACCAATCTGCGCACCATGTAAGTAATGGCGGTCATGAATGCGGACGTGTTTTCTTTGCAAGAGTGACTCAATTGTCTATGGACTGTTCACTAGCAAGGCAAGAGTCCTGCATGCTAACATTTGGCTGCATGGTTAGATATCTTGGTAACAACCAACTTTCTGGACCATTGCCGAGCACATTGAGCAAACTGGTCAGCCTACAAACTTTGTAAGTTGCAACTCTTGCTCATCAACCCTTGCTATGTACCAGTCGCTGTAATGCACGTATGACTCTGACTCTCATATGCACAATGACATGCTTCACTGTGCGCAGTGATGTACACGGCAACGCTGAACTTTGCGGAAATTCTCCCGCCCTCAGTCCAAGCGTGCGTTACACCGATTACAGTGGCACTAGCATTGGCAGCAACTGCCCATCGTCCCGGTGGGTGTGCAGCTGGCAGCCATGATGGAAGTGTGGGTGCAGTAAGACCCGCTCTCTCAGTCTTTCACCAATCGACTAGAGCCTCTTCGAGTGTATTGCCAGCAGAAGGCCTGCTGCTTCAAGTGCCAGTGCACACCCCATCATCTGTTCTTTTCCTTCAACCGGAGCAACCGCGTCTGCAATCTGTATGCCTTGGCTGCGCGGACCCCTACCTGCCTCCCTTGCAGTACATAGTTGCCACCTGGGGTGGTGATAGAGCTTGTGGTAGTTACTCAACCCGTGCATTGCATCTCCCTCCCAAACCTGCTTCCTTGGCGGTGTTGTTGTAGTCATAAACGTGGTGTCGCACATGCCCAGTAGTCAAGCTTACTTAGATTTCAAGAGACATCCCACCATAGTTTGCATACCCAAACCCAACTCTCTCTCTCAAACCCAACTCTCTCTCTCTCTCTCTCTCTCTCTCTCTCTCTCTCTCTCTCTCTCTCTGTGTGTGTGTGTGTGGTGCCAACATTAGAGTACGAACTCTTCAAACAATGTCACGTACATGTGCAATCTGCAGTACTGCGCTACAGCTTTCAGTCTGCCAGTGGCCTTCTGGTCAGATAGTTGGATGCCTCATCATGGTTGTGGGTGAGCGCTGATGTATACATGTGAATCCATGCACATCTCGCTGCAATACTAAGCAGCCTGCGGTCCCAAGGACCATGCCAGCAGCTTCTCCTCCTCTTCCTTCTCCTCCTCAAATGTCTCCTCCTTCGCACGCACCTCCACGCGCATGTTCATGCAACCTCGCTGTTGTGCAACAGTGCAAAATCAGCACTACCTGCTTGCTTCGTGTTGTAATTCTGTGTCTGTGTTACACAAACGAGCAACATGCACGCAATCATGCACCTTCCGGTGCAGCGCAGCGCAACCAGCAGCATCTGGCTCCAAGGTCTCTCCCCTGCGCAAGGAGTTTGCCGCCACCTCCTTGTGGGGAGAGTCTCTGCGCTGTGTAGGGTGTGTTTCTATAATTACCTCCAACGGTGAAAGCAGTTGCAAGCACGTACTTGCAACTCAGTATTGAGGAAGGTAGTTAGCATATTTGAATGCCTACTTTACTTATATGTGACTTGTGGTAGGCATTGATGTGAGTGAGTGCGACACGCTCCTTGAACATTCCACGGTTTGACGTATTCAACATCCCGTGGTATGCATGCGCAAGCTGTTGTATCACGCACAGCACCAGCTACCAAAACAACCATGCGTTGACAAGCTTCAATGTAGGAGGCATCATGATGTCCCTTGGGTTATATTGGATGTTCAACTCTACATATACCGTGTGACATGCTTTCAACAATCCCCCTTAGTAGACAACGTCCAGTTGTACATACAGAGCGTTAAGTTGCACGTGTTCCAACAGAAAACACCAGCGCCACCAACAACGACCAGACCGCAGACCCAAAGGACTCCACCCGCTGCATCTAAGTGTGTGCGCTGGTGTGTGTGCACACGGGAGCTTGTGCATAAGTGTTTGCATGTCCGCATGTACGTGCATGCTCTCCCAAGAGAGTGTGCACACACTTGTATGGCTTGCTGGTGCTTTCTGCACAGGGCCCAACCAAGGCCTGTCCAGAAGGATTTGGGTATATCGCCATGTGGGGCATGCATCAATGTCCGCACATGGTGCATCAAGCAGTCTGTGTGCAACTCACTAGGCTGCCTCAATGTGTGTGCAGCACCAAGATTTTGTTACTTACGATTCTCCACACTTTGTATGTAATGTGGCGACTCTGAGTTGTCTGGCAGTAAGCCTTGTCGGCATTATTTCGGCTTCACTGTAGCAGCTGGATGCGAGCGCATTTGCAAAAGTGCAGGTTGCCTCCTTGCTGAAGCTCACCTACCCTAATCCTGCCTGTTTTCCTCATTGCTTTGACCTCTACAAAGTTCCAGTCCCCTCCAACTACTGCCCAACCCGCCGGTGGAAGGGATGAGGAAAGCGAAGAGAAAAAAAAAACGGCGCTCCTCCGAAGAGTTTGGTGAGTAGACATAAATCAAAATGAGGATGCCCCCCTCCCAACAAAAACGTACCCAGCAGCAGCGAGAGGGGACTGCCACCCCCCTCATCAGTCAGCATGTGTTGCCACGAGTGGGGGTAGAGTATTCCAACACCTCCACTGTTGCCGTGCGACGCAGCCCATACTGACCGGCCTGCCCAGAAGCGCTTGAGCCAGGAGGCGTGCCTAGAGTTAGTGATCTTAGTTCCCTGAAGAGAGAGAGCGTGAAAGCGCCCGCACCGCCACTCCTGTAGGCGCGCAAGCAAAGCTAGACGCTTAGAAACGCCAGAGCTGGAACGCACATTGGCAATGCCCTGCACATTTTAGGAAGTAAATGATAGCAAGGTTTATTATGGTATCAGCGGAAGAAAGGAAAGTAAAAACCTAGACGCCGGGGGGTGCTTGCAGAAGTGAGCCCGTGTGGTAGTCGTCAGCAGCCAAAGCCGTGGCAACCGCGTCCTCATAGGTGACGCAACAAAGGAAAAAGACACAAAGCCTAGGCCTGCTAGTGCAGCGCATGTCGCAATCATGGTGACATACCGTCATGCTTGCGTTTGGCGGTTCTGAGTTGGGCACCTGCTGGAGCTGCTCCGAAGAGAGGGCTCGGGGGCGGAGCCGCTCGACGTGCGGAGGGCCTGCAGTTGGCTCACGGGGGGAGTGCTGTACGAACTGCGTGCGTCCAGCTCTGAGCCGGCGTGATGCCACTGCCCGACTGCGTTCAGGAGGGCTTGACCCAGAGACTGAGATCTGCCCAGAGTGCGAGAGGCCACATGATTACTCCACTCGGAGAGCGTGCACCACTTTTGCAAAGAGTGTGGGAGGGCCATCATGTTCTCTGGAGCAGCCACAGGGACAAGCGCGTACGCGGTGGACACGCCTGACACCTCAAGACAACGGAGGGTCACGTTGTTCATCCAGTACTCCAGCTCCAGCTCAAAGCTGGTCTGAGAGCGGGGCATGGACACTTCACCAAGGGCGTCCAGCACCTACTTGCGCCACCAGCCTTCCGGAGAGTCATGTGTGTGTGAAGGAGGCGGGGCACGGATGAACTTGGGGCCGGTAGTGTGCCCAGGGTTAGTGAGGAGCATTGCCGCCGGTGAGGCAGTAGAGTGCGCTCTGCGGGTGACCACAGGGACAAGCAGTAGGCGGTGGGAATCCGCCTCAATGCTGAGTCCTGCTGCGCGGAGCCAAGAAGAGAGGGGTTGAGACTGCGGGGCCACCTTCACAAGCGGTGGCGGGCTTGGAAGGGGTGATGGCGCCGTTGATATGGCCGGCGGCGGGGGCATGCGATGTGCCTCCTCCGCAGCTGTATCCTCGATGAGGAGGTCTTTATCATCTTCTAGCATGTCCGCCCTTGAGGACGACTCTTGGAGAGGAGAAGAGCGGCTAGCCGACTGGCTGGCTTGAGCTGCTTGCGCAGGTGACAAGTCCTGCTGGGGAAGATCCCCACACTGAGTAGCCATCGGCTGTGAGAAAGGAGGAACTGGCTGCGGGCCAACCGTGGGCATAGAGCCGAAGTGAAACCCTTCAAACTGAGTGGGGGGAGGGCGGGAGCGGTGCTCTGCACCCACCTGCTGCGCGGGCCCGCGTGCTGCTGCGCACCAAAGTTGGCACGTCCGCTTGCTGGCTTTGTAATAGCCGGGGTCTTACGCTTCGCTCGCTTGGGGCGCTGAGTCTGCCATCCTTCCGAATCCCGAAGGGGGAGGGGGATGGAGTGGCTCTGTCGTAGCAGACAGACACTCCACAAAGCCCGCGGCATTTTAGACAGTTGTTTATCTAAACATTTGTGTCCATAGTTCAGTTAACTGTGTTGTCAGTTAATTGTGAATGGCCAGTGATAGCTGAATGTTGAAACATTTGTATCTATATTACATGCAAATGTGTTTGTAATAGAGACTAACACGGATAGACACATGCAGCTTGCATTCAGATGCTACAAATGCATTCTTGGATGCAATAGTCTAAGAATGTTTGCCCTTTTTTAAGTATGTCAATCTGTAGTATAGATGTTTGCATCTATAATTGGAATGCCTATGAGGTTTTTTCCAATGTACTTATGAGTATTTCAGATGCAAAAAGACATGATATGGATTGCAAATGAGCCATGACATATGCAATTGGTACAACAATATTTGTTCTGAACACTTGGGCCTACTGCTTGGCAATGGTACCTAACCAGCACTGTAGTGAACATACATATGTCCACCCAACTAGCACAAGCACTACGTCCAGACACTCTTGTACGACATGTAGACACTGGGCTCCGTATCTGACTCCACCCCACTGGCTCCATGTAAAACCCTGCCACGCACCTCCTGTAACAATTGGGGCCCGACCACAAGGCTATGGTAGTAAAAGACACTACCATGAGTGAGGTCTGTCACAATCTATCCCATGTGTGACATTCCTCCCCAATTTAACCCATGAGTTCCTTATAATAATCCATTAAGGCACTAGCCCACATCGCCGTGTTCGCGGCTGTACCACGATGGTCTACCCGCGGCCTGTTGGATCCGGGCCACGAACGGTCCTAACCGATCGAACGGAGATCTGCCATCGCAGCGCGACCGCTCACGCAGCCTTAGGTTGAACTGGCTCGGCGCGCAGGTCGTGATCCCGCGTTCAGCCTAAGGCAAGCCGCCCCAAATGTTTTTATTTATTTGTTTTTGCCTTGGATCTGCATCACTCCCCTACGGGAATTAAACCTGAGACGTCAAGCTCCGTTACCATTGTAACAATTGGGGCCCGACCACTAGGCTATATAGTATATATGGTAGTAAAAGACACTACCATGAGTGAGGTTTGTCACAATTTATCCCAATTCGTGACACCTCCCCTTGCAGTCGCATCCCGCTCCAGGCTATGTGCCCAACAATATCTGCATTTTAATAAGATATGTTTTAAGAAAGTACATGGGAAACACTATTTACCTCAGTTATATGACGAGTTAGAGCATGAAATGCAATCAACAGCATGCGCGCGTGGACTCGGAAGTGACAAGTGGAACACGTGCATGCGCTTATGTGAAGTGCAGCAGAGTGCATGTGTGCGTATGTGTCCAAGCAAGAAGGGTGGATACCTGTATGCAAGTCAAGTGCATAGGACGATATGTGCGTTTACGCGTGTGTGCGCGCAATGTGCAACTGCGTGTGCATACCTATGTGCAGGCTCATTAATGTCTCCCGCAATGCTGAATATTGCCGCTACGTTGCCTTGCATATATAAGCTGTCAAGACTCTGCAAAGCGCGAGTTAACATAGCAAAAAGTAGGTAGCACCGGAATTCAATCAACGTAGCAGCGCAAGCAATGATGGCTCACAACATCCCGTTTGTACTCATGCTGTCACATGCGTGAATAACAACTTCACAATACAAGTACAACTCTTCCGGCTGTAAATACCCTTTGTTAGTTGACACATGGTAGAAGTGCGATAGCATTGCACCCTATCGTGCGCACAAGGAACAAATAGAATGTGCAATGGCACCGCTTAAGCAAAGTTTTTGCCGCATGTACAGCACTGAGTGACAAGTAATGTAAAGCAGGCACAGCAGCTGGGCATTACCTTGTCACCACACTCTAAACTCAAACATGTCGAGACTGTTACATGTTTTGCACTTTGCTGACAATGACAAAGTGCGGAAAGTACACGGCCACACTTGATAAACGCACTGCACACCATGCCCACTACAGTGCAAAAGAGCTGTCACATCAGAGGCCAAAAGAACGGACACACAGCATGCGCACTGCTCAGCCAACAGCTGAACACCAGATGCACAGCACCAACCATGCCCCTCGCCCCGGTAGCGCCTGACCCAAGTGCATCTGCCTTAAGTAGAACGGTAAGCTTAACTTCAGCACTGAGCATGGTGTCTACAAGTGGCACTGTGGTACCTGCTGACACCAACATCACACACGCAAGTGACAAAGCTTAAGTCACAGTGCAAGCCAACACAAAGGGGTTAGATCAACCTCATGCACACTTTACAAGTTTGACAGGCTGGTTGCCAACAAATATGCCTTTCATGCTCCGTGAATGGTCACCTCGATGGTCCTGACGGCACAACATGCATGCGAAGCACGCTGCACGTGCATTTAAGCAGCGCATTGCATGCAGGTTGGAAGACATGTGGCACATGGCTTGCATAAGCTATGCATTCTACGCACGATAATGCACCTGTTGTTTGTACTGCACGGATTACGCATGCAATTGCTTCTGCGGGGTTCTCTCATCATTTTGAAAGCATGTTGTTGCCATCACGCGTTTTATATTGCTAGGTTGTTGCAAAGTTGTTGCTCATTGCCAGCAATGCACACGAGCAAAGCGTACCAACAGCAGCTATAGCAACAGATTTCACCTCACCTCATCGGTAAAGTCATTCAGCTGCCAGCAAGCAGCTGGCCAGACGGTGGTCCAGGCGTGATAGCCTCAGCCTTTGCCGTAGTCAAGCTTGCTTTGGCAAACGTAGCACCTCGGCGCTGGCTCTCCCCATGGCTATGACGCCGCCACCGCCGCCGCCAAGAATGGCGAGCACTTCCATGCACTGTCAGTTGCCGCCCAACGCATTGACAGCTGGCATTATCAAGTGCGTCACCCCGGCACACTGCCGGCCCACAGCCGCGACCGGCAGTGCCGGTCGAATTTGCCGCAGATTGCCGGTGTCAGCTTCTCATTAACTAGCAGGTCCAGACTTGTTGTGCGGCCGTTGGATGGTAAGCTGGCAGATCTCGGCCTTTCGGTGTACGTACAGCCAGTCACTTAACCACGTGTAGTTCCTGATAAATACCTGTGTAATGGTCACGACAAACATGGTGCGAACGCGCGCGCACACACAAGACACATATACATATACTTATCCATATATATACATATACATATGCGTATATATACATGTATTTTAGTATATATACATATATACATGCACATAATCATATATATTATTCTACATACGTATATGAATCGCAACATGCATGCTATTAAGTGCACATGTATGCGCATCTATGCATATAAAGCCGACCATTTTCCGTCACAATAACCTCAGGCAGATTATGCCATAAAGATTACCAATTTTGCGATGGGTGGCCAATTAATATCACGCTATCTGTACACACAGATTATCATCGTTATAGATACCGTGCTTGGTGCTAACCCAATGGTTGTGCCTGAAGTGTAACAGTCGAGGCAAAGTTTCATGATATTAGGACCTTTTTTGGCCCATTTATCAAGCACCACGCTTTTATGACTTGTGGCAGATATCGGCTAGTTATGAGTCAGCCGCGGATATCGACCGGGGCCCCAGGACCAGTCCGGAAGGCCAGAAAACGGAGGGCCAGTCGTGAAGGGCTTGACCAGATTTCTAGAAGGGCCTGGCGCCAAGTAGTATAACTTGACCATGTGAGCACCTAATCAAGAGATTTTTGGTGCTTAAGAAAGGTCTAGTAGTATACTACAAGGTTATGCAATAACATCTTAGCTTCTAGTTCCGTCTAGCGCTAGAATCGTCTAGACAATAGCATGTGCAGACTGGTAGGTATAAAAGTGACATTCTACAATGTGCAATACAACCTTTGGCTCCCTAGTTTCTGGTGTGCAAGCTTGGTGGTGGTTAGCAGGGGTTGCTCGCATGTGCCCACTGGTATGTGCTTGCTTGTGTGACGATCCAAGGCGCTACACAAGTCGGTGTGTAGCTTCGAGCGCATGCGCGTGCGTACGCGAGTGGCGGGGCGCGCGTGTGTGCTTGGCAGAGGGGGCAAGGTTTCGGTGTGAACACCGTGTCTTGGTGAGAGGGTTGTTGATTGGACCAACTCACAGGTGACAAGGCACGAGCACCGTCACATAAAGTGTCCAACATGTAGACAACATGCCGACGCCTTAATAAGCAATCAGACGCATATATATAATAAGGATATTGCAAGATGAGTGTTCGTCGATGATCGCAACTTATAATGTTTGATATATAGATGCATCTATGCATAGCCTGTTATTTCAATACTTTCATCTGTGTATTGGACTTTTGTACCTTGAGATCAATATGTCCTTCGAAAGGGTCGGATGCACACTTACAACTGCATGCATAAAACAGATACAATGCACATATTCTCAGACAGTGCGTATTTTAGCGGATGCACATAGCAATGTTATATATGTAAATTTCAAAAGAATAGGTGACTAAAACACGTGTGTTAATTTGTAGTGGGAGGGTGCGGCTGCTCATGGTCACCTAACCCGGGGTGGACGAGAGGGCAGCTGTGACGGTGCTCGTGTCTTGTCACCTGTGAGTTGGTCCAATCAACAACCCTCTCACCAAGACACGGTATTCACACCGGAACCTTGCCCCCTCTGCCAAGCACACACGCGCGCCCCGCCACTCGCGTACGCATGCGCATGCGTTCCAAGCTACACGCCGACTTGTGTAGCGCCTTGGATCGTCACAAGCAAGCATATACCAGTGGGCACGCGCTAGCAACCCCTGCTGACCACCACCAAGCTTGCACACCAAAAACTAGGGAGCTAAAGGCTGTATTGCAAATTGTAGAATGTCACTTTTATACCTACCAGTCTGCACATGCTACTGTCTAGACGATTCTAGCGCTAAACGGAACTAGAAGCTAAGATATTCTTGCAGACTCTTGTAGTACACTTTTAAAACTTTCCAACGCACCAAAGATCTCCTCATTTGCTGCTCATATGGTCAAGTTATACTACTTGGCGCCAGGCCCTTCCAGAAATCTGGTCGAGCCCTTCTCGACTGGCCCTCCGTTTTCTGGCCTTCCGGACTGGTCCTGGGGCCCCGGTCGGTATCCGCGGCAGACTCATAACTAGCCGATATCCGCCACAAGTCATGAAAACATGATACCTCACAAATAAGGCCTAAAATGGCCATGAAAATCACGAAATTTGGCCTTGACCGTTACACTCCTTCCCCCCTAGGTGAGCTTCGTCCTCTCGAAGCTCGCGAGGTTGGCGTCGAGCAAGATAGTCACGCACAACGTCTCGAGCATTAGCCAAGTGTGCCTCTGGCTCCTAGGTTGCTTCATGCAATGGATAGCCCTTCCATTGCACTAAGAACTTGCGCATGCCATGCACAAACTTCTCACCAAGGATGTCTTCTACCTCCCACTCTAGTTCACCATCCGTGCCAACTTCGGGGGGCGGTCTTTCTGGCGGTTGTCCTCAATATGCCTTTAGAAGGGAGACGTGAAAAACGGGGTGCACACGCATGTCGGGTAGCTCCAGCTTGTACGCCACGTCCGAAATAATTTTGCTGACCTTAAATGGTCCCATTCAGCGTTCATTCAGCTTGCGAACTCCCGTACGCACCTGTACATGCTTTGCGGAGAGTAACACAATGTCGCCTTCTTGAAATGTGAGGTGTCGGCGATGCGCGTCCGCGTACTGCTTCTGCCGATTTTGTGCCACCAATAGCGCCTCCCTAGCTGCCTTATTAATGTCCGCGCACTTTGTGAGGAAGTCATAGCTGCCTCCACACGCACTTCATGTCGCCGCGGTGTCCATGCTGTCAACGGGGTCAATGGATGTTGCCCGTAGTTCATAAGGAAGGGAGTGACACCTGTGCTTGCATTACGGTTGTTGATCGCAAACTCCACCAACTCAAGCAGCTCCGCCAAATTGTTTTGTCGCGCATTAACGTAGCAACGCAGCATGTCCTCGATCACACGGTTGGCCCGTTCCGTTTGCCCATCAGTTTGCGGGTGGCATGCCGTGCTAAACTTCAGCGTGGTACCTAGTGCACTATGCAGCGCCTCCCAAAACTTACTTGTAAAGCGCGGGTCGTGATCACTTACAATGCTTTGTGATAATCCATGTGAACGAAACACATTCTTCACGAACAAGCGTGCTGCCTCCGGTGCCGTGCAAGACTCACCACACGGTGCCAAGCGTACCATTTTGCTGGTTTTGTCAGCAAACACAAGTATAGCGTCGTACCCTTCTTTTGTCTTTGGTAGCCCCGTAATAAAGTCCATGGTAACTTGCTCCCACTTGGACAATGGCACAGGGAGGTTGCAGCAACTTGCTTGGCTTTTAGTTGCTTGCCTTCACCCTTTGGCATGCGTCGCACAACGCCACGTAGTCGCGCACATCGCGATGCATCTCTCGCCAATAAAAAAGCTGCTTCAAGCTTGCCAAAGTCCTCTGTAACCATTGGTGACCAGCAATGGGCACGTCATGAACTTCTTGCAGCAACTTCACACACCATAGCCACAGTAGTCCCAAAATCCCGTCGAACCCGTTCCGTAGGGTGATGCAGCAAAATCGCATGTTCACCTTTGTGACGGTGCTCGTGCCTTGTCACCTTTGAGTTGGTCCAATCCACAACCCTCTCACCAAGACACGGTATTCACACCGGAACCTTGCCCCCTCTGCCAAGCACACACGCGCGCCCCGCCACTCGCGTACGCACGCGCATGCGCTCGAAGCTACACACCGACTTGTGTAGCGCCTTGGATCGTCACACAAGCAAGCACACACCGGTGGGCACACGCTAGCAACCCCTGCTAACCACCACCAAGCTTGCACACCAGAAACTAGGGAGCTAAACGTTGTATTGCAAGTTGTAGAATGTCACTTTTATACCTACCAGTCTGCACATGCTACTGTCTAGACGATTCTAGCGCTAGACGGAACTAGAAGCTAAGATATTCTTGCAGAATCTTGTAGTACACTTCTAGACCTTTCCAACGCACCAAAGATCTCCTAGTTTGCTGCTCATATGGTCAAGTTATACTACTTGGCGCCAGGCCCTTCCAGAAATCTGGTCGAGCCCTTCTCGACTGGCCCTCCGTTTTCTGGCACCTTCCGGACTGGTCTTGGGGCCCCGGTCGATATCCGCGGCAGACTCATAACTCGCCGATATCCGCCACAAGTCATTAAAAACATGTACCTTACAAATAAGGCCTAAAACGGCCATGAAAATCACAGAATTTGGCCTTGACTGTTACACTCCTCCCCCCCCAGGTGAGCTTCGTCCTCGAAGCTCGCGAGGTTGTCGTCGAGCAAGATAGGCACGCACAACGTCTTGAGCATTAGTCAAGTGTGCCTCTGGCTCCCAGGATGCTTCATGCAACGGATAGCCCTTCCATTTCACTAAGAACTTGCGTACGCCATGCACAAACTTCTCACCAAGGATGTCTTCTACCTCCCACTCGGGTTCACCGTCCGTGCCAACTTCGGGGGGTGGCCTTTCTGGCGGTTGTCCTCGATATGCTTTCAGAAGGGAGACGTGAAAAACGGGGTGCACACGCATGGTGTCGGGTAGCTCCAACTTGTACGCCACGTCCGAGATAACTTTGCTGACCTTAAATGGTCCCAACCAGCGTTCATTCAGCTTGCGAACTCCCGTACGCACCTGGACGTGCTTCGCGGAGAGTAACACAATGTCGCCTTCCTGAAACGTGAGGTGTCGGCGATGCGCGTCCGCGTACTGCTTCTGCCGATTTTGTGCCACCAATAACGCATCCCTAGCTGCCTTGTTAATGTCCGCGCACTTTGTAAGGAAGTCATTAGCTGCCTCCACACGCACGTCATGTCGTCGCGGTGTCCATGCCGTCAACGGTGTCAATGGATGTTGCCCGTAGTTCATAAGGAAGGGAGTGACACCTGTGCTTGCATTGTGGTGGTTGTTGATCGCAAACTCAACCAACTCAAGCAGCTCCTCCCAATTGTCTTGTCGCGCGTTAACGTAGCAACGCAGCATGTCCTCGATCACACGGTTGGCCCGCTCCGTTTGCCCATCAGTTTGCGGGTGGAATGCCGTGCTAAACTTCAGTGTGGTACCCAGTGCACTATGCAGCGCCTCCCAAAACTTACTTGTAAAGCGCGGGTCGCGATCACTCACAATGCTTCGTGGTAATCCATGAGAACGAAATACATGCTTCACGAACAAGCGTGCTGCCTCCGGTGCCGTGCAAGACTCACTACACGGTGCCAAGCGTACCATTTTGCTGGTTTTATCGACGAACACAAGTATAGCGTCGTACCCTTCTTTTGTCTTTGGTAGCCCCGTGATAAAGTCCATGGTAACTTGCTCCCACTTGGACAATGGCACAGGGAGAGGTTGCAGCAACCCACCTGGCTTTTGGTTGCTTGCCTTCACCCTTTGGCATGCGTCGCACAACGCCACGTAGTCGCGCACATCGCGATGCATCTCTCGCCAGTAAAAACGCTGTTTTAAGCTTGCCAAAGTCCTTTCCAACCCTTGGTGACCAGCAATGGGCACGTCATGAGCTTCCTTCAGCAACTTCACACGGATATGCGCGACGTTGGGGATGTACAAGCGCCCATGGTGCCACAGCAGCCCGTCGCGCATTGACCAGTGCCCACTTGTGTCCGTAGCTGTATTTTCCAGCTCTTGCAACACTTTCATACCCTCCGTGTCTTCACGAAGCACTTGCCGAATCTGGTCGGTCCACTCGGGCTGCACTTGAGCGAGTGCCTCAATTGCATTAAGCCGGCTCAGCGCGTCAGCAACACCATTTGACGTACCGGGCTTGTACTTGATATCGAAGTCAAAAAGTTGAAAGAACTCAAGCCATCGAGCTTGTCTGCGACTCAGATGAGGTTGTGTTTGTAAGTACCTCAGTGGAGAGTGATCCGTCTCAAGCACGAACTTTTTGCCTTCCAGAAAACAACGCCATTGTCGTAGCGCCATGACTTGCGCTAAAAGTTCCTTCTCGTGCACGGGGTAATTCAGCTCCGCACCACTCATCTTCTTGCTGAAGAATGCTACTGGTTGAAGGCCGTTGCCATGGTCTTGCTGCAAAACAGCTCCTACGGCTGTGTCGGACGCGTCGCAAGCCAAAATAAATGTCTTTTCCATGTTGGGGTGAGCCAGGACTGGTGCCTCCGTCAGCGCCTTCTTCAACGCAGCAAATGCATGTTCCTCTGTTGCTGACCAGCTCCAATGCTTTCCCTTCTTGAGTAGGGTAGTCAAGGGAGCAGCTATGCGCGAAAACCCCATGATAAACTTGCGATAATACCCCGCAAGGCCTAAAAAGGACATCACCTCCTTTACATTGGTCGGGGCAGCCCACTCGCGCACCACCTGCACTTTGTTGGGGTCCGGCTTGATGCCTTCATGCGACACAATGTGGCCTAGGTACTCCACCTCTCGAAGCAAGAATTTGCACTTCTGTAGCTGGGCGTACAACTTGTGTTCGCGCAAACGCTGCAACACGCGCCGTAGAAGTGCCACGTGCTCCTCCTTTGTTGTCGCGTACACCAAAATGTCGTCGAGGTACACGAGGACTCCCTTACCAATCAAGTCAGCAAAAACGCTGTTCATAAGCGTTTGAAATGTTGCCGGTGCGTTCGTAAGTCCGAAGGACATGACCAACCACTCGTAGTGCCCATAACGTGTGTTAAAAGCTGTTTTCTCCACATCCTCGGGCGCGATGCGAATTTGGTGATAACCTCCAGCAAGATCAAGTGTTGTGAAGTACTGCGCACCTTGCAATTGCTCCAGCAACTCGTCGATACGTGGGAGTGGAAAGCAATTCCTCTTCGTGATGTTGTTGAGAGCTCGGTAGTCGACGCACATGCGCAAGCTCCCGTTCTTCTTTCGTACAAACAAAATAGGTGCACCATAGGGGGACTTACTAGGCCTGATGTAGCCTCTTTTCAGCAAGTCCGCCACCTGCCTCTCGGCCTCTTCCAGTTCCAAAGGTGACAACTTGTATACGGGTCGATACGGTGGCTTGTGCACGCCCTCAATCAGCTCCACACGGTGGTCTACGCTCCGTGGAGGTGGTAGACCAGATGGAAGTCCGTCCACCATGATATCTTGGTATTCTTTAACAAGTTTACACACCTCGGGGTCCATAGTAGCCGTCTGAACATCGTCACTCAGCTCCGGTGCTGACTTTGCAGTGTTTTCGCGCACCACGCACAACCATGCAGCCTTTGCCTTCCGTGGAGACAATAACTTCCTCAATTGCACATAAGAGATCTGGGCAATTGTCGTACCACCTAATTGTGCGTGCCGCGCCTCGATGACGTCCGATGCAGCTTGAATGGACTCTCCACCGTTTCGCTCGATGGTGAGCACGCGCTTCCTCCAATTGATGGCTGGATTATGTTGCCATAGCCACGGTAGTCCCAAAATCCCATCAAACCCGTTCCGTAGGGTGATGCAGCAAAATCGCATGCTCTCCTTCATCTTCCCAATGCGAACGCACAACTCTTTGGTCATAAACGCAGCGCCATCACCTCCAGAGGGTGGCTCTCCATCAGCGAGCTTCACTTCACCTCCTCGTAATGACGAAAGCCAACCGTAACGCCGCGCGATATCAATACTCATGAAGTTGCTGTTGGCACCGCTATCAATCATGAGCTTACACTCTCTCCATCGTCCTTGGTCATCGCAAATGTGTGCTCGAAGCCCGAAGTACTTTGTTGTCTCCTCTTTTGCATAACTCACCACCATTGGCGCGTTCAAAGCCATCTCCTCTTGCTTCTTTAATGGAAATGTCACAGCATCCGTCCGTGCATGAGGCTCCTTCCTATCCCCAGCAGTAGCCTCCTCACCTACTGGGGGAAGTCGTTTTCCTGCTCCACGCCATTTTGCTCCATGGTGTTGACGCGACGATCACGGCGAGGGTTGCCATCCGGTGTTGGCCTTTGCGTGCTTCGTTTGGGGCATCCGTACGCCAAATGCTCCGTCGACCCACACGCATAACACTTGCGCACACCTTTACCTCTTTCACCACGTCCGCCGTGCTTCGCCTCACTTCCATGCGTGTGTATGGCACCCACCTCCATTGGTGCAGGCCCAGAGTCAGCTCCACCTCCATTGGCAAGTGCTGAACTTGGTTCTCCTCGTCTCCATGCATGTTGAAAGCCTCCCCGGGGCTGATCACCATGCCTTTGCCTCCAGTCAGTGTTTCTTGTGGTGGACTTGAAGTACAACGCGTCGAGACGCTCCGCGAAGCGTATAGCCTCCGCGAGTGTCTTCGGGTCCTGTAGCTCCACTTCTTTACGCCCCAAAGGTTTTAAACCACGTGTATACCTGTCCAACTGCTCCTCCTCGGTCATATTGGGTATGGACATCACCAATCGCTGAAACGCGGCCGTGTACGCCATCACCGACCCCATTTGCACAAGGGCTGCAAGTTTGTCGCGTGCGGCCTTCACGCTCTCAACGGGAACAAATTGATGCCTGACCTCCAGTGCCAACTCTTCCATGGTGGTCAATGGTAGCGCCAACCCGTTTGCAACACGCGTACATCGATGCCTCCACCACACAAGTGCTGCACCTTCAAGCAATGTCGCTGCAACCTCCACGTGCAGATGCGTGGGCACCTCCGTGAGCTTCAACCAAGACGATACTTGAAAAATCCATTCATCCACTGCATCTCCATCACGTTGACCCCTGAATGGCTTGGGCTTTGGCACCTTCACATGCACGCGCGAGCTTGATGCCATGGGAATTTGTACACGCGCCATCGCATGCTCATACGCCTCGCGTTGTGCTTGTGCCGCCGCTTGAGTGTGATGAAGCTCTTCTCTCAGTGCCAAGATGGCAGCTTGAAGCTCTTCCATGCGAGCATCCTCCATCTCCACTAACACACTACACTCCGCTTCCGAATGAAAAGTGTAAACGCCCACACACTTCCTCTCTCACCTTCGTAAACCGTGCTCCGATACCAGTTGTGACGGTGCTCGTGCCTTGTCACCTGTGAGTTGGTCCAATCCACAACCCTCTCACCAAGACACGGTATTCACACCGGAACCTTGCCCCCTCTGCCAAGCACACACGCGCGCCCCGCCACTCGCGTACGCACGCGCATGCGCTCGAAGCTACACACCGACTTGTGTAGCGCCTTGGATCGTCACACAAGCAAGCACACACCGGTGGGCACACGCTAGCAACCCCTGCTAACCACCACCAAGCTTGCACACCAGAAACTAGGGAGCTAAAGGTTGTATTGCAAGTTGTAGAATGTCACTTTTATACCTACCAGTCTGCACATGCTACTGTCTAGACGATTCTAGCGCTAGACGGAACTAGAAGCTAAGATATTCTTGCAGAATCTTGTAGTACACTTCTAGACCTTTCCAACGCACCAAAGATCTCCTAATTTGCTGCTCATATGGTCAAGTTATACTACTTGGCGCCAGGCCCTTCCAGAAATCTGGTCGAGCCCTTCTCGACTGGCCCTCCGTTTTCTGGCACCTTCCGGACTGGTCTTGGGGCCCCGGTCGATATCCGCGGCAGACTCATAACTCGCCGATATCCGCCACAAGTCATTAAAAACATGTACCTTACAAATAAGGCCTAAAACGGCCATGAAAATCACAGAATTTGGCCTTGACTGTTACAACCTTTATCTTTCCAATGCGAACGCACAACTCTTTGGTCATTAACGCAATGCCATTACCTCCAGAGGGTGGCCATCAGCGAGCTTCACTTCACCTCCTCGTACTAACAAAAGCCAACCGTAACGCCGTGCAATATCAATACTCATAAAGTGCTGTTGGCACCGCTATCAATCATGAGCTTACACTCTCTCCATCGACCTTGGTCATCGCAATTGTGTGCTCGAAGCCCGAAGTACTTTGTTGTCTCCTCTTTTGCATAACTTACTACCGTTGGCGCGTTCATAGCCATCTTCTCTTGCTTCCTTGATGGAAATGTCACAGCATCCGTTCGTGCATGAGGCTCCTTCCTATCCCCAACAGTAGCCTCCTCACCTACTGAGGGAAGTCGTTTTCCTGCTCCACGCCATTTTGCTCCATGGTGTTGACGCGACAATCACGGCGAGGGTTGCCATCCGGTGTTGGCCTTTGCGTGCTTTGTTTGGGGCATTCGTACGCCAAATGCTCAGTCGACCCACACGCATAACACTTGCGCACACCTATACCTCTTTCACCACGTCCGCCGTGCTTCGCCTCACTTCCATGCGTGTGTATGGCACCCACCTCCATTGGTGCAAGCCCAGAGTCAGCTCCACCTCTATTGGCAAGCGCTAAACTTGGTTCTCCTCGTCTCAATGCATGCTGAAAGCCTCCCCGGGGCTGATCACCATGCCTTTGCCTCCAGTCAGTGTTTCTTGTGGTGGACTTGAAGTATGGTGCGTCGAGACGCTCCGCGATGCGTATAGCCTCCGCGAGTGTCTGCGGGTCCTGTAGCTCCACTTTTTTACACCCCAAAGGTTTTAAACCACGTGTATTCCTGTCCAGCTGCTCCTCCTCGGTCATATTGGGTATGGACATCACCAATCGCTGAAACGCAGCCGTGTACGCCATCACCGACCCCATTTGCACAAGGGCTGCAAGTTTGTCGCGTGTGGCCTTCACGCTCTCAACGGGAACAAATTGATGCCTGACCTCCAGTGCCAACTCTTCCATGGTAGTCAATGGCAGTGCCATCCCACTTGCAACACGCGTACAACGATGTCTCCACCAAACAAGTGCTGCACCCTCAAGTAATGTCGCTGCGACCTCCACGTGCAGATGCATAGGCACCTCCGGGAGCTTCAACCAAGACGATACTTGGAAAATCCATTCATCCACTGCATCTCCATCACATTGACCCTTGAATGGCTTGGGCTTTAGCACCTTCACATGCACGCGCGAGCTTGATGCCATGGGAACTTGTACACGCGCCATCGCATGCTCATACGCCTCGCGTTGTGCTTGTGCCGCTGCTTGAGTGTGATGAAACTCTTCCCTCAATGCTAAGATGGCAGCTTGAAGCTCTTCCATGTGCGCATCCTCCACTAACACACTACACTCCGCTTTCAAATGAAAACTGTAAACGCCCACACACTCCCGCTCTCCCTTCGTAAACCGTGCTCCGATACCAGTTGTGACGTTGCTCGTGCCTTGTCACCTGTGAGTTGGTCTAATCAACAACCCTCTCACCAAGACACGGTATTCACGCCAAAACCTTGCCCCCTCTGCCAAGCACACACGCGCGCCCCGCCACTCGCGTACGCACGCGCATGCGCTCGAAGCTACACACCGACTTGTGTAGCGCCTTGGATCGTCACACAAGCAAGCACACATCAGTGGACACACGCTAGCAACCCATGCTAACCACCACCAGGCTTGCACACAAGAAACTAAGGAGCTAAAGGTTGTGTTGCGAATTGTAGAATGTCACTTTTATACCTACCAGTCTGCACATGCTACTGTCTAGACGATTCTAGCGCTAGGAGAAACTAGAAGCTAAGATACTCTTGTAGCATCTTGTAGTACACTTCTAGACCTTTCCAACGCACCAAAGATCTCCTCATTTGCTGCTCATATGGTCAAGTTATCCTACTTGGCGCCAGGCCGTTCCAGAAATCTGGTCGAGCCCTTCTCGACTGGCCCTCCATTTTCTGGAGTCTTCCAGACTGGCCCTGGGCCGGTCGATATCTGCGGCAGACTCCCAACTCGCCGATATCCGCCACAGTCATGAAAAACATGATACCTCACAAACAAGGCTCAAAATGGCCATGAAAATCACGACATTTGGCCTTGACTATTACAGCTGTGGGGAGATCCTCCGAATCTGCTTGAGCAGGAGAAACTGGGACTGGCAGTACGGGCCTGCGAGGGGGGGCTGGTTGTCGGCATTCAATTGGAGCAGCCGGCCTGCGCGCCTGCAGCTAAGGGCACGCTTCTCTGTCGTGGCCTTCCTGTGCACAGTTGAAGCAGGTGAGAGGGGATTTCGGTGTGAGAACCGTGACAATGGTCTCGCACGCAACGCGTAATTTCTTGTAAGTGAAGTGCGGCTTCTTGGGAAGCGTGCGCCCGGGGATGGGAAGGAACAAAAACCGGCAGCCAGAGTGGAGAAGAGTGCAACATTTGATGACGAAAGCATGGGGCGACCAAGCTCACCATAGCTGCGCAGTGCCTCTTTAAGAAAAGGCTCAACCATCTCCGTAGCCCCAAGAAAAGAGACCCAGCCCCGCAACTCAGCCCGTGCTGCGTCCCGGAGAACACGCACTGGCTGTCCATGGAAGGATGGAAGAGAGCGTGTGTCTGCTCTTGACAGGATTTCAAAGCAAGCCGTAGGGAGAATGGAGATTACAATGAAACTCCCCGCGTAATACATCATGGATAGAGAAGATCATGGAGCTGCCATAACCAGCCATGCACGCAATGTAACCATGCAATCCGGACAGATGTAACCAAGGCTAGAGATGGTGTAAATGGGAAGATAAAAATTACGCAACAAGCACGCATATGTGTATGCCACATGTCTACGTGCGCATGCACAGACAGTGAGAATCTAGCCATGCTAGAAGCATCATCTAGCATAGCAGCAGCGACGGAATCAGGTGAGTTATCTATTACTGCGCAAATCTCATCTGTGCGGAGGCAGAAGAGGGGGAGGAGGATGGTGGTTCAGCTTCTGGAGGTGCAAAAGGCTTGATTGGACTGAGCGGAGGCGAGGATCGCCCTCCATTGAGACAGGAGCAGGCAGACGGGGGAGAGAAGAGAGATTTCCATCCATGGGGGTAGGGGAAGGGGTGCAGAGGGAGAGGGGAGGCGAGGGACAGGTGGAGGGAGATCAGAAGACATATAGGGCATCTACGCCCGCCAAAGAAGCAGCAGGCTGCACTGCAGCTCCCTGTCCGACTGAGTGATGAAAATAGATTGGTCAACGCCTGGTGCGACGGAAAAAGTCAAAGAAAGGACGAGGAGGGAGAGCGCAGGAGGCCTGGCATTAGCCATTAGCCATACCCTCCTCCCCCGAGTGAAGAGACCGCGGAGGACGCGAAGGGGAAAGATGATCGCCGCCGCCGCTGCCCGCCAGCACCCAAGCCATGCAAGCATGCATACACGCACGGTGTGCTAGGTGCTCCTACTATAAGCCTTCATGCACAAATGATCTTAATTAATTATTAAGAGACCCACCGTAATGATTGTGTATACATAACGGTAGTTTAATTGCTGAGCTAGTAGTTGTTGATGACTGCATGTGTGCAAGTATCAGGTGTCATATCCTATTATGCGCAACGCAATCGCGCAACTTCAATACAACCTACATGTGTTCACTCGTGCTACAAATGATTGAACATATGCAAATTGTGCAGAGTTAATATATTTGCACAATACATTACACAACATGTTTGCTATGCAGCGGGTATACCGATTGACTCAATCCGTATAACCGCACACATTTTGGAGACTGGTGACTGCACGTGATACATCAAAAGTATCATGCAAATATTCATGGCACATACGAAGAACCCAACCATGCGTAATACTGTATGTGTGGACTAGAGCACACTCAAGGTGCACTTGATAAAGGCTTCACTCAAGAGAGCTCATGCATGTAAGTTGTCCGTTATTAACGAGCTAATCATCGTTGATGTGAGTCATATTAACATAAAACATAACATAACATATCAAGTCAACAGAAAATATTTTATCAAATCAGTAATCTTTGCTGCATTGAAGATGACAATGCTGATAGTTAGAAGAATTGCATTGTACAATTATTGTTATAGTACAATGTCTGTATGACAGTTGATACAATATCCACCCATTTTTGCAAACGACGACGTCATTCAAGTTGCTATTCGTTATCAACGGTTGATGCTTATCACATCAACGCAACAACAGCTACTCGCCGTATCAGTGTTACGGTTGATGCTTATCACATCAATGCAACAACAGCTACTCGCCGTAACACTGATACGGCGAGTAGCTGCTGTTGCATTAGTGTGATAAGCATGAATCGACATTGCTCAAAAATGTTTGCTTTTCAAATTGTAAGCAAAATTTAATTGTGTAAATTATCATGCTCACATGTGAGTCGCATCCAAGGTTATTCGCCAGGGTTTAAAACATATAATGTATATGAGGGATGTTACTACCATAGCTCAATGGTCTGCGCTAGAACACATTGTTGCGTGGGAGGGCAGATTGGAGAACGTCCTGTACTTAGCAAATAACAGCGGTATGTTCATCCCATGAATTGATGACAAAGCTGCAGTACACGGAATCGTTAAATTCTCGTCGTTGAACCATACCAGTTCAACATTTAACTTGCAGCAATTGACATGTGTGATTTGGCAACCTTACCATATATATCAAAGCAACCACATGTAAAAAGTGTTGTGCGAGCCGCATCATCATAGTGTCTTCTCGGATCGTCATGCAAGCGAGTATACTTATGCTGTGTTGAAATTGTTCTATAATGTACAATTAGCCACTCTTGGATCTATATATTGCCACCCTTGTAAGTTCATCATGTGTATCATTTTCATTTGCTTACAAGCCTACAAACAAAGGAAGCCCTCCC
>RHPI01003491.1:54888-90600 GCA_009103225.1 Chlorokybus atmophyticus
CTCTCTCATGGAGCTGTGGCGCCACCCAAGCCGCTAAAGGCTTCCTCTCTGTTCCTCCGGAACCTCTTCAACACACGCAAGCAAGGCGGCGGTGCAATGGAGAGGGATCTCTGTGTACACGGACGGGTACCTCCATGTGCTAGCGTATTTTGCTTGCGCTAAGGCTGGTGATCGTATGTGGGTATGAGTGTGCACGTGTGCGCTCTCGCGGCTGTGCATGTGTGGGTATTGATGCGTGCACTTGTGTGCACGAGTACATGCGTTGTGTGAGTGTGCATGTATACCCGCACGTGCGTGCGAGCGTGTCTGCGTGCGTGAATGTGTATTGCATTTTGGCATTTGTTGAGTGCGATTGCAATTATGTTGCTGCTTGTATACTATATGGCAAAAGTGTACAGCAAAATGTGTACGCCCATCCAGCATGTGCGCATGACAATAGTGAGCGTGGAGGGGGTATTGATACAAAGCAAGCCGGTTTTACTGTAGTAGCCCTGTCCATTGCGCTTAAGATCATGGAGATGCAGTCTTCCACCTCGCACGCTACTTTGTCGTGCATCTGCTAGATGCCATGGCCCCGCCCTTCTCTTGCGCCTTTGCTGAACATGTCCTCGATCAAGGTGACCTCATCGGCCATCCGAGGTGATGCCTTGGCAGCGGCCCGGCATGTGGGACTTTGTGATGTTTTATAGAGATGCGAGATTTGACCCGCCTCTTAGTCGTGGTAGGACAGCTGTACTAATACAATTGCTTGAGGGTGTGAACTAGTCGTTGCATGCTGTTTGATCTTTCCACTCTTCACTTACCAATGAGTGTGGCAACATCCCTTATGTTGAGCTATCAGCTTTATCAATAGGAACGTAAAAGGGAGAGAGGAGAATGTGTTGCACCAATCAACATCGCTGCTTGTGGGGTGCATCTACATGTTCAGCCTTGCGTGCTGGGATAGCGATTGATGGAGGAGGAGAAGGAGCGGCCCCCGGGCCTGGCGCTAGAGTTGGTAGAGGCAAAGGGGGCGGGCAAAGCGGTGCAGTGCAAGGGGAGGACTGGCGAAGGAGGGGGAGGGGACGGACGCGGATCAGGGATGGGAATGGGGTGGAGAAAGGGGAAAGGGGGCGTGCAATATCAATACTCATAAAGTGCTGTTGGCACCGCTATCAATCATGAGCTTACACTCTCTCCATCGACCTTGGTCATCGCAATTGTGTGCTCGAAGCCCGAAGTACTTTGTTNCAAGCAGTGTATGCCATTGCCATTGCCTGTCAGAGGAATCGCCTGACACAATCTACTGATGCCTTGGCCGCAAGCATGCCTCATCTTGTCCGCACGCGTCCTACTGGCTTGCTTGCTTGGTATACCAATCCAACTCGTATCAGGCGGGCACGACGCGTTTGTCGTAGCCGTGGCGCCCTGGTTACCAAACCGCCGAGTCCTTGCCAAGCAAACCGCCGCCAACATCCATGGCACTCTACTGTGACTGCGAAGTCGCCAGGCCGCGGCCTTCTTGCCGACAAGCTGTTTGTATATCTAATAACAAGGCCGGACTGGAGCTTGGTAAGCTCTTACAGCAAAGAGTATGCGCTGCTGTACCCAGCTTGCGGGTGTTGCAAGCAAAATGCTTGGCGGGCTGCCAGGCGCAGTCAGCCTAGGCTGGTTCAGCAGGCCTGCTGAGGCATTGCGGGCAGCGCCCATGCTGCTGCAGCGTATAAAAGTCTGGCTCGCTAACTCCTTCTTTGTATGTGTGGGTGGATAGGTGAGCGGTTCTGGCTGCCTGTTGGACGTCATTCCCAGAGCACGATAATGGCGCCAGCCTGGCGTCTGCCTCTGCTGCTGCCGTTACTGTTGCTGCTGCTTGGCTCAGGTAAGAGCTGCCTGTTTAGCTGAGTGCTTGCAGCTGGCTGACGACATGAAACTGCAACTCCGGCTGCCTTCGCGGCAATGCTTTCGCATGGTTGCTTACGCTCGTGTTTGCTTGAATGCAGCTCGCAAGGCGTCTGCTGTGTCCGACCAGGAAGGTGAGTGTGATTGCAAGTCTGCCACAAGCACACGCATGCCGCTTGCGTGCAATGTTCTCAGGTTTGGCATGGACTGTGATACACAGGGGTGTGCAGTCACACTCTCATGCTCACGCTCTCGTCGCACCATTGGCAGTTGCGGCTATTCAGTCGCTGCAGGCGGCCGTCTACTATGTGGATGGCGCCGGCAAGCAGGTGCAGGGGCCTCCCCTCTGGCCTTCCAACCTGACCGGCTACAACGTCTGCAATCTTTCTGGGATCTCTTGCACCAACGGAGCCATTACGACCTTGTGAGTGACAACTGCGTGCTCTTGTTGTTGGAACTAAGACTTGATGTTGTCACTGAGTCACTCAGTTCTGACACATTGCATATCTGTCAGGGACTTGTCTTATAAGACAAGCAAGTACCAAAAGCTCCAGAATAACCAGCCCTTGACCGCGCTCAACAAACTCACCAACCTGCAGAAACTGTAAGTTTGCTGCACAACGGCATTGATTGTTCTTACAGGTTGTTCGGCAACATGTTCAGAGGCTGCTGGCTTCGTGGGCCGACCCTTATCCAGACATCTCTCAATCACCATTACATGTTCTTTGCTACGCAGATACCTCCAGGGCAACGCTTTTACTGGTCCGCTACCCAATCTAAGCGGTCTCACCGGCTTGGTCGAATTGTAAGTTGCTACTGAGGTTTAACTATGAGATCCGTGCCATGGGCTACTATTTACTGCAGCTGCCTCTGAGATTGCGCATTGCCAGACACTCTTCTTATTGACCTTATTATGTTGACATGTCATTGATGCACTGCGGGCATACTTTAAGAGATTGTGTACGTGGGTGCAGGTTGCTGGGTTACAATGCATTTTCTGGAACATTGCCGCCCGAGTGGAGTAACCTCAAAAACTTGAAGTTCTTGTAAGTGCATGACAGGGTTCTACTGGTAGCACTCATGCTTCTCTTGTTTGCGATGACCGATGTTGTTGAGGCTGACATGCATACATTATGATGCAGATCCCTTAGTGACAACCCGCTCTCGGGGCCGTTGCCGCCAACATGGGGCAATTTGATCAACCTACAGCGGCTGTAAGTAACATACCGTGCATGTTCAACGGGTTGTCATACCCATGACACATTGTTCCACTCGATCTCTTATATGTGTTTGTAGCATGTATTACTATGTGTGACATATGGTGCATACTTGTGGTTGTGCAGCGAAATGTCGACGAACAGATTAGTTGGCGAGTTACCGTACGAGTGGGGTAGCTTGACAAACCTCAACTACATGTAAGTGCTAATCAAGAGTAAGCATTTTTGTTCATGATTGGCCTGGTGATCACCAGGCAAACTCGCTTGTTTTGCATACCAGTGAAAGGACTTCTCTCATGGTAACACTTACATACATGAGCAGGTATCTGAGCAAGAACCAGCTTGCAGGACCTTTGCCAAGCGCACTGAGCAATCTGGTCAACCTAAGCTATTTGTGAGTCATAAGATGTTTCAGCTAACGAGCTGTTGTAGCTATCAGCGTGATGCATGTGTTGATTTATATGATTTATGCACGACAGTTTCATGACGTGTGCTTCATGCAACTTACGATGCAGAATGGTGGTTTTGCAGAGATCTGACAGGCAACAAGTTTTTTTGGGTGATACCGTCCGAGTGGGGCAGATTGACCAATCTGCGCACCATGTAAGTAATGGCGGTCATGAATGCGGACGTGTTTTCTTTGCAAGAGTGACTCAATTGTCTATGGACTGTTCACTAGCAAGGCAAGAGTCCTGCATGCTAACATTTGGCTGCATGGTTAGATATCTTGGTAACAACCAACTTTCTGGACCATTGCCGAGCACATTGAGCAAACTGGTCANCCTACAAACTGTTCACTAGCATTCAAGGCAAGAGTCCTGCATGCTAACATTTGGCTGCATGGTTAGATATCTTGGTAACAACCAACTTTCTGGACCATTGCCGAGCACATTGAGCAAACTGGTCAGCCTACAAACTTTGTAAGTTGCAACTCTTGCTCATCAACCCTTGCTATGTACCAGTTGCTGTAATGCACGTATGGCTCTGACTCTCGTATGCACAATGACATGCTTCACTGTGCGCAGTGATGTACACGGCAACGCTAAACTTTGCGGAAACTCTCCCGCCCTCAGTCCAAGCGTGCGTTACACCGATTACAGTGGCACTAGCATTGGCAGCGACTGCCCATCGTCCCGGTGGGTGTGCAGTTGGCAGCCATGATGGAAGTGTGGGTGCAGTAAGACCCGCTCTCTCAGTCTTTCACCAATCGACTAGAGCCTCTTCGAGTGTATTGCCAGCAGAAGGCCTGCTGCTTCAAGTGCCAGTGCACACCCCATCATCTGTTCTTTTCCTTCAACCGGAGCAACCGCGTCTGCAATCTGTATGCCTTGGCTGCGCGGACCCCTACCTGCCTCCCTTACAGTACATAGTTGCCACCTGGGGTGGTGATAAAGCTTGTGGTAGTTACTCAACCCGTGCATTGCATCTCCCTCCCAAACCTGCTTCCTTGGCGGTGTTATTGTAGTCATAAACGTGGTGTCACACATGCCCAGTAGTCAAGCTTATTTAGATTTCAAGAGACATCCCACCATAGTTTGCATACCCAAACCCAAACCCAACTCTCTCTCTCTCTCTCTCTCTCTCTCTCTCTCTCTCTCTCTCTCTCTCTCTCTCTCTCTCTCTCTCTCTCTCTCTCTCTCTCTCTCTCNTCTCTCTCTCTCTCTCTCTCTCTGTCTCTCTCTGTGTGTGTGTGGTGCCAACATTAGAGTACGAACTCTTTGAACAATTTCACGTACATATGCAATCTGCAATACTGCACTACAGCTTTCAGTCTGCCAGTGGCCTTTTGGTCAGATTGTTGGATGCCTCATCATGGTTGTGGGTGAGCGCTGATGTATACATGTGAATCCATGCACATCTCTCTGCAATACTAAGCAGCCTGCGGTCCCAAGGACCATGCCAGCAGCTTCTCCTCCTCTTCCTTCTCCTCCTCCAATGTCTCCTCCTTCGCACGCACCTCCACGCGCATGTTCATGCAACCTCGCTGTCGTGCAACAGTGCAAAATCAGCACACTACCTGCTTGCTTCATGTTGTAATTCTGTGTCTATGTTACACAAACGAGCAACATGCACGCAATCATGCACCTTCCAGTGCAGCGCAGCGCAACCAGCAGCATCTGGCTCCAAGGTCTCTCCCCTGCGCAAGGAGTTTGCCGCCACCTCCTTGTGGGGAGAGTCTCTGCGCTGTGTAGGCGGTGTTTTTTTAATTACCTCCAACGGTCAAAGCAGTTGCAAGCACGTACTTGCAACTCAGTATTCTGAGGAAGGCAGTTAGCATATTTGAATGCCTACCTTACTTATATGTGACTTGTGGTAGGCATTGATGTGAGTGAGTGCGACACGCTCCTTGAACATTCCACAGTTTGACGTATTCAACATCCCGTGGTATGCATGCGCAAGCTGTTGTATCACGCACAGCACCAGCTACCAAAACAACCATGCGTTGACACACTACAGTTTTCTGGCTGGATTCAGACGTTGCAATATCAGTTGTATGCAGCTTGAAAACAGTTACAAAGTGTTGACACAAGAACGTCTTAAAATGTCAGTCTCGGTGTCAGACATTAACGACTTAAACGCATGCTCTTCGCTAGCTCTCCTACCATTAGCAGAGGTGCTAACTTTCAGTCGTAACGAACTGAAACTGCACTGCGTGCATGTTGAGGCTTACAATCACAATTTGGTTAATGAGCAATTCAATGAATTTCAATTCACAGGCAATGTCTTATACACATATCTATTATCAAATTGCTGCTAATCAGCGCTGACTAAGAGATTGTATTACTACACAAGCCTGCCGCATTGCCCAATACACGAGTAAAGCAGCTTGGCTCGTCTGAAGAATGCCGAAGTATACCAAACTCCCACGCTTCTGCAGTCAGACACAGCCATATACACAGCTGGATTAACATGCACACATAACACACATGTACTCACCATCTGCGCGCGCGTGCGTGCGTGCGTATGCATGTGCGCGTGCGCGTGCGCGTGGGCATGTGTGTGTGCCTTCTCTTGCATTGATAACGATGTTGCAGCAGCATAGCGGTGCCTTGCAGCACTCACGTCCAGAACCTTGCAACGAAAACCGGGATGCTCAAAGCCGCAAGCAACCACGCATGCATATGTATACTGCTGCTCCGCTCATGCGCTCACCTGCTTTGCAGCACGTTCGGCCCGTTGTTTGCCATGTAACTGTCGTGAAACCCATCGCCATAGCACAGTAGTGATGTACGATCTACCTGAAATGCGACCTTGTCATCATCGAGACAAACGCCTACCCTCTGGCATGGACCTGCCCGTAGCTTTGCAACTATACCTGGGGATATTGCTGCCGTTCGCTGCAAGCTCAGTCTCTCACAGCGCCAACGCCGTGTAGTACACGGTGTTGGCGATCTGAGAAATACAGCACTGCAATGTATGGCGAGCAAGGGTGTGCTCGGCAGCAATGAAAGGGCGTGTTGCACAATAACTTAAATCCAGCGCTCTGAATAGCTCTTACGCAGCGAGCTCACCTGGCACAGACTGACTGGAAGGGATGCACTCCTTGTGGTTCACATCCAATCCAACTATAAAATGGGAGATTCAAGAAACGTAACTTATGTTGAACAGCACTTTTACAAATTGTCATGCAAGCTTGTACACCGTGTAGTGGCTGCTTTGTTCAAGGCTTCAAGAGCAGAGAAAACAGCAGTCGGTGCCACACATTGTCTCTATTAATGTTACAGCTACAGTTACAATAGCTTACAATATCTTTGACGACCTAGGTGCAAAGGCCTTTGAATTGTTCATAGCACAATGTCTACTGGTGCGCATAGACACTGGGGAAAGCAAGACGGAATTGCTGCCATTGAAAGAATAAGCATGCATGCAACTAACACCAAGCTTGCTGGCATAACACCTATGCACGTGCTGAAGCATGCTGCAGTGCCGCGAGTACATAATTTCAATAACTGCAAAACGCAGCAAGCAAAGTTGTCACGCAGGAAGCAGAGCGTCACCAACACAAAGCCAGCAAGCACTCCAACAAAAAAGTTAGCGTAGTATACTCACTAGCTGTAGCACTACGTAGTGAGCAAGCAAATTCCAACTGCAGCGGCAAGCTTACAGTTGTCACCAACAGAAACAAAACTATCGCTCCATCAGTATATGACATGATGGTCATGTGCTGCAGCTAGCTGAGCAGCAAGCAACTCTCAATCAACTTGGTTGACAGTTGCTTGCTGCATACAGCTAGCTGGTTCCTAGTTCCAGCTGTCGTAGAGCTGGAACTACAGGCACCAATGAAACAAACCTAGCAAGCACTTGTTTCAGGAACATGAGCTGCGTGCTACAGCTAGCTAGCTGAACATAAAAGCGTTCATTAGGGTGCTTTCACGGTAAGCTGCAATCAATGTCACACTGACGGTCATGTGTTTTCACCTTCAAGGTTTTCATGATGTGTGACTGGAGCACGCTCTTCAAGCCATACGGTGTGAGGAGACTGCAGCTGCAGACTGCCGCTCGGTGCTTGTCGGCGCTTAGCTAGCCGTGCGTCCAGCTGAAGCAAGCGCAGTTTGCTTTCTCCTTCTCCTTCTCCTCCGCCTCTGCTACTACTACTGCTACTACTTGTCTAGCATCCTCCATTGTCATGGGATGATTGCATGAAACACTGGCAGATTGTTTTATACAAACCTGGCTGCGCTTTCAACAGCTCCTGCCCAAGCTATGCCCCCCTGCCTGGACGTCGCCTTTGCCTGCTACTGCTTACAATTTGCCGCCTGCTTGCAGTTGCTACCTACTGCTGTAACTGCCGCCTACTACCACCGCCGGCTGAAAGCAATCACCTGGTATGCTGCTCAGGCTCTGGGCCCTTCCCATGCATGCGGCCATGCAATGCTTGTACACTAACGGGAATAACGATGGGCATTACCGCTAGATGTACATGCAAAAGAATGAAGTCACATCATTGGCACCCGAATCTATGAAAGCAACAGGCGTAATTAGGGTTTGCCACGTGCATGCGGCAGCATGCATGTGGTGCAGGGTTGTCGCCGCGCCGGAGGGGGAGTGGCTGCAAGAGCATGGGGACGAGGAAGGAGGTGGAAGAGACGTAGAGCAAGGAGAGAGCAGGAACGCTGGAAGCGAGCAGGCCCCACTCATTATTGCCATGATGGCCACGGTATGTTTGATTGCTTTTTGCCTTGGCCGATGTTATAGTCTGGTGCAACGAGCATGTTTGACATCAGGAGTATCCTACACAGTGCATTGACAGATCTGATTGAAGCGTAGTACCAGAATGACACATGCGCATCATGCGCTTGCTTAAACGCAGTCAGCAGCCGCCAAGAACGGCGATGTGCACTGATGCTCGTTGTGCCGGAGCCCACCTCTTGGCCTGAATCACTGCCATGCACGCAATGCAAGTCATGCATGGCATGCGGTGGTAGTCACTAGCAGCGTTTCGTCCACACTTGTGCAACATACCTGTGTCCCATGTACACAGTATGCATACCAGTATGGTTTTCAATCGCCGCACACAATGCGTTCACGTGGACAATCACACCGTGTGATGGGCCACAGCTACAGACGCACACATCAGGATCCGTGCGTGCTCATACCACGCATGCGCCATGCAACTGTCATTGCACCCGAGCACGCATGTGCATGCCCGCGCGTGCACAAGCCCACACACATGCGTGCACACAAGCGCACCCACATATAGGTGCTGATGAACGGTTTCTGCTATTTCGGGAGCAGTCTCAGCAACTGTAGAAATGGTAGAGCACGTGGTGATTGTTATCCGTGAGGTCGCGTAATGTGTGTGTGTGTGTGTGTGTGTGTGAAGAAAGGGAGAAGCAAACATTTGCGGGATTGAAGGACTCCTTCAATGGCGGCCATCAGCGTGCAACAACAATAAAGACAGTTCTATCAGCAGGGGCGTTGGCAGGTTTGTGTCTTGTGTTGGTTTGTGTGTGTGCGCGCGTGCGGGTGCGCGCGTGGGTGAGAGATAGTTAACACAGACGGGCAGCCTTTGTCAACAGCAGCTTCATTCAATACTGCGCACATTGAAGGCTCACCAGCCGCAGCAGTTGAAGGTGAGCCTGCAATGGCGGAACCGGCATCAGCGTACTTCCAGCAGTGTGCTCGCGATTGCTGGTCGTCAGTTTGTGGTCGGCTGCTATCAACACTACTTGCATTGCCCCTGCTGCTCCCGCCAGGCTGGGATGGCTGCAGAGGGCGTCAAACTGTCGACAAGACAGAAGGGCAAGGCAAAGGCGAAATCAGTAATTCAACGCAGACCTCTCAGTCCTCTCGTTACTTCACGTTCATCCACGCATACATACATGATGACTTGGTTTCAGTCACAGTTATTCTGTAAGGACTCGGACCTTGAGCATTGGCCCTCTCGCTGATCAGAAATTTCACCGCTGAAAATCAGTTATGCAGCTGATAATCAGCACAAAACTACTGACTCAAGGGATGACCAGTGGACAAGATGAGATACTAACTACTGAGTTTCAGCTGTTCGTTCAGATGTGAACGTCGGACACCTGCTATTGCACTTAAGTTCAGCAGCTGACAACTTACTTTAAGACGGCAAGGACTGACATTCAAGTGTCTGAAACAGGCAAGATTTCTGTAGTGACAAGCTTCAATGTAGGAGGCATCATGATGTCCCTTGGGTTATGTTGGATGTTCAACTCTACAGATACCGTGTGACATGCTTTCAACAGTCCCCCTTAGTAGACAACGTCCAGTTGTACATACAGAGCGTTAAGTTGCACCAAGTGTTCCAACAGAAAACGCCAGCGCCACCAACAACGACCAGACCGCAGACCCAAAGGACTCCACCCGCTGCATCTAAGTGTGTGCGCTGGTGTGTGTGCGCACGGGAGCTTGTGCATAACTGTTTGCATGTCCGCATGTACGTGCATGCTCTCCCAAGAGAGTGTGCACACACTTGTATGGCTTGCTGGTGCTTTCTGCACAGGGCCCAAGGCCTGTCCAGAAGGATTTGGGTATATCGCCATGTGGGGCATGCATCAATGTCCGCACATGGTGCATCAAGCAGTCTGTGTGCAACTCACTAGGCTGCCTCAATGTGTGTGCAGCACCAAGATTTTGTTACTTACGATTCTCCACACTTTGTATGTATTGTGGCGACTCTGAGTTGTCTGGCAGTAAGCCTTGTCGGCATTATTTCGGCTTCACTGTAGCAGCTGGATGCGAGGGCATTTGCAAAAGTGCAGTTTGCCTCCTTGCTGAAGCTCACCTACCCTAATCCTGCCTGTTTTCCTCATTGCTTTGACCTCTACAAAGTTCCAGTCCCCTCCAACTACTGCCCAACCCGCCGGTGGAAGGGATGAGGAAAGCGAAGAGAAAAAAAAAACGGCGCTCCTCCGAAGAGTTTGGTGAGTAGACATAAATCAAAATGAGGATGCCCCCCTCCCAACAAAAACGTACCCAGCAGCAGCGAGAGGGGACTGCCACCCCCCTCATCAGTCAGCATGTGTTGCCACGAGTGGGGGTAGAGTATTCCAACACCTCCACTGTTGCCGTGCGACGCAGCCCATACTGACCGGCCTGCCCAGAAGCGCTTGAGCCAGGAGGCGTGCCTAGAGTTAGTGATCTTAGTTCCCTGAAGAGAGAGAGCGTGAAAGCGCCCGCACCGCCACTCCTGTAGGCGCGCAAGCAAAGCTAGACGCTTAGAAACGCCAGAGCTGGAACGCACATTGGCAATGCCCTGCACATTTTAGGAAGTAAATGATAGCAAGGTTTATTATGGTATCAGCGGAAGAAAGGAAAGTAAAAACCTAGACGCCGGGGTGCTTGCAGAAGTGAGCCCGTGTGGTAGTCGTCAGCAGCCAAAGCTGTGGCAACCGCGTCCTCATAGGTGACGCAACAAAGGAAAAAGACACAAAGCCTGCTAGTGCAGCGCATGTAGCAATCATGGTGACATACCGTCATGCTTGCGTTTGGCGGTTCTGAGTTGGGCACCTGCTGGAGCTGCTCCGAAGAGAGGGCTCGGGGGCGGAGCCGCTCGACGTGCGGAGGGCCTGCAGCTGGCTCACGGGGGGAGTGCTGTACGAACTGCGTGCGTCCAGCTCTGAGCCGGCGTGATGCCACTGCCTGACTGCGTTCAGGAGGGCTTGACCCAGAGACTGAGATCTGCCCAGAGTGCAAGAGGCCACATGATTACTCCACTCGGAGAGCGTGCACCACTTTTGCGAAGAGTGTGGGAGGGCCATCATGTTCTCTGGAGCAGCCACAGGGACAAGCGCGTACGCGGTGGACACGCCTGACACCTCAAGACAACGGAGGGTCACGTTGTTCATCCAGTACTCCAGCTCCAGCTCAAAGCTGGTCTGAGAGCGGGGCATGGACACTTTACCAAGGGCGTCCAGCACCTACTTGCACCACCAGCCTTCCGGAGAGTCATGTGTGTGTGAAGGAGGCGGGGCACGGATGAACTTGGGGCTGGTAGTGTGCCCAGGGTTAGTGAGGAGCATTGCCGCCGGTGAGGCAGTAGAGTGCGCTCTGCGGGTGACCACAGGGACAAGCAGTAGGCGGTGGGGATCCGCCTCAATGCTGAGTCCTGCTGCGCGGAGCCAAGAAGAGAGGGGTTGAGACTGCGGGGCCACCTTCACAAGCGGTGGCGGGCTTGGAAGGGGTGATGGCGCCGTTGATATGGCCGGCGGCGGGGGCATGCGATGTGCCTCCTCCGCCTCCGCAGCTGTATCCTCGATGAGGAGGTCTTTATCATCTTCTAGCATGTCCGCCCTTGAGGACGACTCTTGGAGAGGAGAAGAGCGGCTAGCCGACTGGCTGGCTTGAGCTGCTTGCGCGGTGACAAGTCCTGCTGGGGAAGATCCCCACACTGAGTAGCCATCGGCTGTGAGAAAGGAGGAACTGGCTGCGGGCCAACCGTGGGCATAGAGCCGAAGTGAAACCCTTCAAACTGAGTGGGGGGAGGGCGGGAGCGGTGCTCTGCACCCACCTGCTGCGCGGGCCCGCGTGCTGCTGCGCACCAAAGTTGGCACGTCCGCTTGCTGGCTTTGTAATAGCCGGGGTCTTGCGCTTCGCTCGCTTGGGGCGCTGAGTCTGCCATCCTTCCGAATCCCGAAGGGGGAGGGGGATGGAGTGGCTCTGTCGTAGCAGACAGACACTCCACAAAGCCCGCGGCATTTTAGACAGTTGTTTATCTAAACATTTGTGTCCATAATTCAGTTAACTGTGTTGTCATTGTGAATCGCCAGTGATAGCTGAATGTTGAAACATTTGTATTTATATTACATGCAAATGTGTTTGTAATAGAGACTAACACGGATAGACACATGCAGCTTGCATTCAGATGCTACAAATGTATTCTTGGATGCAATAGTCTAAGAATGTGTGCCCTTTAGTGAGTATGTCAATCTGTAGTATAGATGTTTGCATCTTTAATTGAAATGCCTATGAGTTTTTTTCAATGTACATATGAGTATTTCAGATGCAAAAAGACATGATATGGATTGCAAATGAGCCATGACATATGCAATTGGTACAACAATATTTGTTCTGAACACTAGGGCCTACTGCTAGGCAATGGTACCTAACCAACACTGTAGTGAACATACATATGTCCATCCAACTAGCACAAGCACTACGTCCAGACACTCTGTACGACATGTAGACACTGGGCTCCGTATCTGACTCCACCCCACTGGCTCCATGTAAAACCCTGCCACGCACCTCCTGTAACAATTGGGGCCACAAGGCTATGGTAGTAAAAGACACTACCATGAGTGAGGTCTGTCACAATCTATCCCAATGTGTGACATTCCTCCCCAATTTAACACATGAGTTCCTTATAATAATCCATTGAGGCACTAGCCCACATCGCCGTGTTCGCAGCCGTACCACGACTGGTCTACCCGCGGCCTGTTGGATCCGGGCCACGAACGGTCCTGACCGACCGAACGGCGATCTGCCATCGCAGCGCGACCGCTCACGCGGCCTTGGCTTGAACTGGCTCGGCGCGCAGGTCGTGATCCCGCGCCCAGCCTCAGGCAAGCCGCCTCAAATGTTCTTATTTATTTATTTTTACCTTGGATCTACATCAGTCCCCTACGGGAATTCAACCTGAGACGTCAAGCTCCGTTACCATTGTAACAATTGGGGCCCGACCACTAGGCTATATTTTATATATGGTAGTAAAAGACACTACCATGAGTGAGGTTTGTCACAATTTATCCCAATTCGTGACACCTCCCCTTGCAGTCGCATCCTGCTCCAGGCTATGTGCCCAACAATATCTGCATCACAATAAGATATGTTTTAAGAAAGTACATGAGAAACACTATTTACCTCAGTTATATGACGAGTTAGAGCATGAAATGCAATCAACAGCATGCGCGCGTGGACTCGGAAGTGACAAGTGGAACACGTGCATGCGCTTATGTGAAGTGCAGCAGAGTGCATGTGTGCGTATGTGTCCAAGCAAGAAGGGTGGAAACTTGTATGCAAGTCAAGTGCATAGGACGATGTGTGCGTTTACGCGTGTGTGCGCGCAATGTGCAACTGCGTGTGCATACCTATGTGCAGGCTCATTAATGTCTCCCGCAATGCTGAATATCGCCGCTACGTTGCCTTGCACATATAAGCTGTCAAGACTCTGCAAAGCGCGAGTTAACATAGCAAAAAGTAGGTAGCACCGGAATTCAATCAACGTAGCAGCGCAAGCAATGATGGCTCACAACATCCCGTTTGTACTCATGCTGTCATATGCGTGAATAACAACTTCACAATACAAGTACAACTCTTCCGGCTGTAAATACCCTTTGTTAGTTGACACATGGTAGAAGTGCGATAGCATTGCACCCAATCGTGCGCACAAGGAACAAATAGAATGTGCAATGGCACCGCTTAAGCAAAGTTTTTGCCGCCTGTACAGCACTAAGTGACAAGGAATGTAAAGCAGGCACAGCAGCTGGGCATTACCTTGTCACCACATTCTAAACTCGAACAAGTCGAGACTGTTACATGTTTTGCACTTTGCTAACAATGACAAAGTGTGGAAAGTACACGGCCACACTTGATAAGCGCAGTGCACACCATGCCCACTACAGTGCAAGAGAGCTGTCTCAGCAGAGGCCAAAAGAACGGACACACAGCATGCGCACTGCTCAGCCAACAGCTGAACACAAGATGCACAGCACCAACCATGCCCCTCGCCCCGGTAGCGCCTCACCCAAGTGCAGCTGCCTTAAGTAGAACGGTAAGCTTAACTTCAGCACTGAGCATGGTGTCTACAAGTGGCACTGTGGTACCTGCTGACACCAACATCATAGACGCAAGTGACAAAGCTTAAGTCACAGTGCAAGCCAACACAAAGGGGTTAGATCAACCTCATGCACACTTTACAAGTTTGACAGGCTAGTTGCCAACGAATATGCCTTTCATGCTCCGTGAATGGTCATCACGATGGTCCTGACGGCACAACATGCATGCGAAGCACGCTGCAGGTGCATTTAAGCAGCGCATTGCATGCAGGTTGGAAGACATGTGGCACATGGCTTGCATAAGCTGTGTATTCTACGCACGATAATGCACCTGTTGTTTATACTGCACGGCTTACGCATGCAATTGCTTCTGCGGGGTTTCCTCATCATTTTGAAAGCATGTTGTTGCCATCACGCGTTTTATATTGCTAAATTGTTGCAAAGTTGTTGCTCATTGCCAGCAATGCACACGAGCAAAGCATACCAACAGCAGCTATAGCAACAGATTTCACCTCACCTCATCGGTAAAGTCATTCAGCTGCCAGCAAGCAGCCGGCCGCTGGACAGACGGTGGTCCAGGCGTGATAGCCTCACCCTTTGCCGCAGTCAAGCGTGCTTTGGCGAAAGTAGCACCTCGGCGCTGGCTCTCCCCATGGCTATGACGCCGCCACCGCCGCCGCCATGAATGGCGAGCACTTCCATGCACTGTCAGTTGCCGCCCAACGCATTGACAGCTGGCATGCTTATCAAGTGCGTCACCCCGGCACACTGCCGGCCCACAGCCGCGACCGGCAGTGCCGGTCGAATTTGCCGGTGTCAGCTTCTCATTAACTAGCAGGTCCAGACTTGTTGTGTGGCCGTTGGATGGTAAGCTGGCAGATCTCGGCCGTTCGGTGTACGTAAAGCCAGTCACACTTAACCACATGTAGTTACTGATAAATACCTATGTAAAGGTCACGACAAACATGGTGCGAACGCGCGCGCACAAACACGATACATATACATATGCTTATACATATACACATATATATATATATACATATACATATGCGTATATATATACATATACATATGCGTATATATATACATGTATTTTGGTGTATATACATATATACATGTACATAATCATATATATTATTCCACATATGTATATGAATGGCAACATGCATGCTATTAAGTGCACATGTATGCGCATACATGCATATAAAGCCGACCATTTTCCGTTACAATAACCTCAGGCAGATTATGCCATAAAGATTACCAATTTTGCGTTGAGTGGCCAATTGATATCACGCTATCTGTACACACAGGTTATCATCGTTATAGATACCGTGCTTGGTGCTAACCCAATGGTTGTGCCTGAAGTGTAACAATCGAGGCCAAGTTTCATGATGTTAAGACCTTTTTTGGCCCATTTATCAAGCACCACGTTTTTATGACTTGTGGCAGATATCGGCTAGTTATGAGTCTGCTGCGGATATCGACCGGGGCCCCAGGACCAGTCCGGAAGGCCAGAAAACGGAGGGCCAGTCGAGAAGGGCTTGACCAGATTTCTAGAAGGGCCTGGCGCCAAGTAGTATAACTTGACCATGTGAGCACCTGATCAAGAGATCTTTGGTGTGTAAGAAAGGTCTAGTAGTATACTACAAGGTTATGCAATAACATCTTAGCTTCTAGTTCCGTCTAGCGCTAGAATCGTCTAGACAATAGCATGTGCAGACTGGTAGGTATAAAAGTGACATTCTACAATTTGCAATACAACCTTTGGCTCCCTAGTTTCTGGTGTGCAAGCTTGGTGGTGGTTAGCAGGGGTTGCTCGCGTGTGCCCACTGGTATGTGCTTGCTTGTGTGACGATCCAAGGCGCTACACAAGTCGGTGTGTAGCTTCGAGCGCATGCGCGTGCGTACGCGAGTGGCGGGGCGCGCGTGTGTGCTTGGCAGAGGGGGCAAGGTTCCGGTGTGAACACCGTGTCTTGGTGAGAGGGTTATTGATTGGACCAACTCACAGGTGACAAGGCACGAGCACCGTCACATAAAGTGTCCAACATGCCGACGCCTTAATAAGCAATCAAACGCATATATCTATAATAAGGATATTGCAAGATGAGTGTTCGTCGATGATCGCAACCTACAATGTTTGATATATAGATGCATCTATGCATAGCCTGTTATTTCAATACTTTCATCTGTGTATTGGACTTTTGTACCTTGAGATCAATATGTCCTTCGAAAGGGTCGGATGCACACTTACAACTGCATGCATAAAACAGATACAATGCACATAGTCTCAGACAATGCGTATTTCAGCGGATGCACATAGCAATTTATAAATGTAAATTTTAAAAGAATAGGTGATTAAAACACGTGTGTTAATTTGTAGTGGGAGGGTGCGGCTGCTCATGGTCACCTAACCCGGGGTGGACGAGAGGGCAGTTGTGACGGTGCTCGTGCCTTGTCACCTGTGAGTTGGTCCAATCAACAACCCTCTCACCAAGACACGGTGTTCACACCGGAACCTTGCCCCCTCTGCCAAGCACACACGCGCGCCCCGCCACTCGCGTACGCACGCGCATGCGCTCGAAGCTACACACCGGCTTGTGTAGCGCCTTGGATCGTCACACAAGCAAGCACATATCAGTGGGCACACGCGAGCAACCCCTGCTAACCACCACCAAGCTTGCACACCAGAAACTAGGGAGCCAAAGGTTGTATTGCAAATTGTAGAATGTCACTTTTATACCTACCAGTCTGCACATGCTATTGTCTAGACGGTTTTAGCGCTAGACGGAACTAGAAGCTAAGTTATTCTTGCAGACTCTTGTAGTACACTTCTAGACCTTTCCGAGGCACCAAAGATCTCCTCATTTGCTGCTCATATGGTCAAGTTATACTACTTGGCGCCAGGCCCTTCCAGAAATCTGGTCGAGCCCTTCTCGACTGGCCCTCCGTTTTCTGGCCTTCCGGACTGGTCCTGGGGCCCCGGTCGGTATCCGCGGCAGACTCATAACTAGCCGATATCCGCCACAAGTCATGAAAAACATGATACCTCACAAATAAGGCCTAAAATGGCCATGAAAATCACGAAATTTGGCCTTGACTGTTACACTCCTTCCCCCCTAGGTGAGCTTCATCCTCTCAAAGCTTGCGAGGTTGGCGTCGAGCAAGATAGTCACGCACAACGTCTCGAGCATTAACCAAGTGTGCCTCTGGCTCCCAGGTTGCTTCATGCAATGGATAGCCCTTCCATTGCACTAAGAACTTGCGCATGCCATGCACAAACTTCTCACCAAAGATGTCTTCTACCTCCCACTCTGATTCACCATCCGTGCCAACTTCGGGGGGCGGTCTTTCTGGCGGTTGTCCTCAATATGCCTTCAGAAGGGAGACGTGAAAAACGGGGTGCACACGCATGGTGTCGGGTAGCTCCAGCTTGTACGCCACGTCCGAAATAATTTTGCTGACCTTAAATGGTCTCAACCAGCGTTCATTCAGCTTGCGAACTCCCGTACGCACCTGTACATGCTTTGCGGAGAGTAACACAATGTCGCCTTTTTGAAATGTGAGGTGTCGGCGATGCGCGTCCGCGTACTGCTTCTGCCTGTTTTGTGCCACCAATAGCGCCTTCCTAGCTGCCTTATTAATGTCCGCGCACTTTCTGAGGAAGTCATAGCTGCCTCTACACGCACTTCATGTCGTCAACGGGGTTAATGGATGTTGCCCGTAGTTCATAAGGAAGGGAGTGACACCTGTGCTTGCATTGTGGTTGTTGATCGCAAACTCCACCAACTCAAGCAGCTCCGCCAAATTGTTTTGTCGCGCATTAACGTAGCAACGCAGCATGTCCTCGATTACAGGGTTGGCCCGTTCCGTTTGCCCATTAGTTTGCGGGTGGCATGCCGTGGTAAACTTCAGCGTGGTACCCAGTGCACTATGCAGCGCCTCCCAAAACTTACTTGTAAAGCGCGGGTCGCGATCACTCACAATGCTTTGTGGTAATCCATGTGAACGAAACACATGCTTCACGAACAAGCGTGCTGCCTCCGGTGCCGTGCAAGACTCACCACACGGTGCCAAGCGTACCATTTTGCTGGTTTTGTCGACAAACACAAGTATAGCGTTGTACCCTTCTTTTGTCTTTGGTAGCCCCGTAATAAAGTCCATGGTAACTTGCTCCCACTTGGACAATGGCACAGGGAGGTTGCAGCAACCCACTTGGCTTTTGGTTGCTTGCCTTCACCCTTTGGCATGCGTCGCACAACGCCACGTAGTCGCGCACATCGCGATGCATCTCTCGCCAATAAAAAGGCTGCTTCAAGCTTGCCAAAGTCCTCTCTAACCATTGGTGATCAGCAATGGGCACGTCATGAACTTTCTGCAGCAACTTCACACGGATATGCGTGACGTTGGGGATGTACAAGCGCTCGTGGTGCCATAGCAGCCCGTCGCGCATTGACCAATGCCCACTTGTGTCCGTAGCTGCACTTTCCAGCTCTTGCAACACTTTCACACCCTCCGCGTCTTCACGCATCACTTGCCAAATCTGGTCAATCCACTCGGGCTGCACTTAAGCGAGTGCCTCAATTGCATTAAGCCGGCTCAGCGCGTCAGCAACACCAATTTATGTACCGGGCTTGTACTTGATATCAAGAAGTCAAAAAGTTGAAACAACTCCAGCCATCATGCTTGTCTGCGACTTAGATGAGGTGTGTTTGTAAGTACCTCAGTGGAGAGTGATCCGTCTCAAGCACGAACTTTTTGCCTTCTCGAAAACAACGCCATTGTCGTAGCGCCATTACTTGCACCGAAAGTTCCTTCTCGTGCACGGGGTAACTCAGCTCCACACCACTCATCTTCTTGCTGAAGAATGCTACTGGTTAAAGGCCAATGCCATGGTCGTGCTGCAAAACAGCTTCCACGGCTGTGTCGGACGCGTCGCAAGCTAAAATAAATGTCTTTTCCATGTCGGGGTGAGCTAGGACTTGTCATGCCTATCGTCCAAGCATGCCAGTCGTCATCGGGCATGCCTACAGCGAGACCCTCGCCCGGCTTACCAGCATGGTGACCCGCGCGCGTCTCTGACCAGTAGCTAGGTCATGTCTCTAGAGTAGCTCATGACCATAGCCTACATAGGCACCGCGCGTAGCTGTTTAATTGTGAGCTCAGTTATAAGTTGGGTTCTATACCGAGTGGGGATTTCCTGTGGAAATAGCCTCGATATGACCGTTAGCTTATGTTCTGGACAGTCATGAGTTGACTTGTATAAGTAGGCACAGTGTTCACCGGATCAGCTGGTGACACTGTAAGTAAGAAAGCTAAGAGCTTGTGAAGCGATTTGAGCTACGAAACACGCCGTCCTGGTTCCCAAGAATCCCCTCACCGTGTGAGAGCCTGTGCATGTTCTTGTGCACTGTGCTTGTCTTTGCTGTGAGTATTGGTGTACTTGGTCGCGGCGTGCTTGTTGGCATCAGTCTGGGCATAGCATCCACGTGTTGCTTGCTCATTCACCTCACTTAACAGTGTAATTTCTCTTCCACTCATGCAAAGAACTGTGTAAACAGCACTACCTATAGTAGTGGCTTGTTGACTTACAGTGTCACCCTCTTTGCTCAAGTGAGTGTAGTTGCAGGCTGTACATCAGCATCGCAATCTGTAGTTGTACATGTCGCAGTGCAGTGTTGTCACCGTCATCGCATAGCGCGCACAAGCGCTAGTGTGTTGGGTGATAGCAACACTGGAGATCCCATTGTAGAGCACAAATACTCTACCCTTCATCCACTTTCACCATCGCATCAGCTGTATGAGCAGGCCCACCCCTTTCTCGCCAATAGAAGAAGGGGACCTCAACAGCTGGAGCCCAACCTCCAACCCTACCTACGAGCGCGCAAGTGAAGGGAGCGATTTTCGTAGCAGCAGAGGCTCACGCCCCGTCTCCGGCTTCACCTCCTCTCACTCCACTCCTCAACAACGAGCATCTCCACCACCGTCGGACAGTGACGACGAGGAGATGGAGCCTTCCATCTCAACCAACTCCCTACGCTTCTCCGGACGCCCTGGCACCACCTCACTTGACGAGTTCATCATTAAGTTCCACTCCAAGATGCGGCAGCAAGCCCTCAAGAGCAAGGACTGGACAGATGAGGTATCGTTTCATGTGTCCGCTCAACACCTTGATCACGAAGCACATGATGTGTGGAAGTCCGTCGCTGAGTTGCACAAGATTGATGGCTATGGCGAACTGGCCAGCACAATATCCTCCACGTCACTGCATAGCCCATCGGTTACTGTCCCTGTAGCAGCGGTCCCACCAGCCTCAATCATGGGTCTCACTCTAGCTGCAACCATAGAGAAGGCAGAGAATGAAGAAGTTGAGGTGGTAGTGGCCTCATTGACTCCTGCAGAGATCGAAAGCAAGAAGGCCGAGCGCTGGATCAGGATACTCAACCGCACCGCTGCCATTATCAGGGAGCAACAAGAGGAGCAGCAAGCTGCAGCGTTGGAGATGGGTACGCCCCTGCTACCAACACCGAACTCGCGTGCTCCAGCGGGAGGCAGTGTTTTCACCCTCGGCTCAGTGGCATTGCGTGCACCCGCGCTTACGGTGGGCGCGGCCATGTCGGACTCCCCGTTGAAGAACCTCTACGCCGCACTCCGGCGCACCTTCCCACCTCAAATCAACAGCAAGGTGGAGGAGTTGAGGCGTTTTCGACGAAAGCCCAACGAGGACCCTCTCCGACTGTATGCTTGGTTGGAAGGGTTGCTTAAAGACACTGACTACAAGATCGTCCGTGAGGAGGCGGCAGCAGTGGTGTATGTGGCCGAGTTGGATCCCACCCTGAGTGAGTCAACGCGCCTGACGCTGAACTACAGCAGGCCCCTCGGCTACACCCTCAAGGAAGCTTTCGAAACTGCACAAGCCATCCACAAGCGCGCAGTGTATGAGAAAGCGGTGCTGGACACCAACCGCAGTGCCTCGCGGCCTATGGCAGGCACAAGTGCAGAGCCTCTTCGGCGAGACCGCAGCCGAGAGCCGCAAGGCATCCACAACAAGGATAAACGGTCAGCTCATGCTGCCCTTGTGGCTCTAGTGCTGTGCCACCGGTGTGGTCGACATGGCCACTACCAAAAGGAGTGCACTAAAGATTATGGCAACCTTGTGTGCGACTACTGCCACAAGACGGGACACTTGGAGACAGAATGCTGGCTCAAGTTCCCTGAGCTGCGGCCCTCTATTGACTACAACAACGGCAACAACGCTGTTGGCTACCGCGGCAACAACAACAACAACAACGGGGGCTACAACAACAGCAACCACGCTGGCGGCTACAACAACAGCAACAACGCTAGTGGCCACAACCCCAACAACAACAATGACGCTGGCGCTCGAAAAGCTGGCTACAGAGGGAAAAACCGCCCTCCACAGCACAAAGGACTTGAGGGACGTCCTCGCGCTGGAGCTGCTGCTGTAAAGGCACCAGCCAATCCACCAACTATTAACTAAGTGGCAGCCCTGATGGCGCGCGTGGCACAGCTGGAGGAGAAAAAGGAGCAGGACTATCAAGCCTGCTATGCTGCTAGGTGGGCACTGATTGCACCAAAACGGGATAGGGACACTCCCACGCCGTCACGCGTACAACCATCAAGACGTGCGCGTAGAGAAGCTGGCGCGTCGTCAACAGCGGCATGATCGGACGCCACAAGTGGTGCTGCCTCAGCGGCCACAACTTCTGCCGGGATGACGCCGTCGACGACACCGTCGGCGTCCACACCGGCCACGACAGCATGTGTCAGCACTCGTGGCACCACGCAGTCCCCGGTGATGGCAAGCACCCACGCTGCAACAACCATGGTCGTTGGGTTTGTGGGTGGTGAATCCACCACTCCTGCCTCCATTGAAGCGACCACATCGGCCGCAACTGCTGCCATCCTCACAGCCGCCACCTTAGTAACGAGGACTGCTGCAGGTGCCACCACCATCGTCTACAGTAGTGCTGCCACACCCACTGCACCACTTCCTGAGATTCGAACGGCACCGCCACCAGCGCTTGACGTTACACAGCAAGTGCCACGCGGACCACAAGCACAACGCGCCTGGGCGTCGGTTCCACGCAACGTGGAGCCCACCACCATTGCGTACGGACCAGGGGGGCAACGCACCACGCGCGTGGCACGCGATGATCGCATCTTGCCCCTACCACCTCCAGAGTACCACACGCTGCCGGAACCCACAACAGCAGCTGGAGGATAAAATCCTCGCCGGCACTGCGCCAGAGATGAGGGATCGTCTTTTCGGGGTCACCTACCGGCGACCTGCAGTATTATAGCTGGCCATTCAGTTGTTCTTGGCATTACACGCACGATTGCAAGGCGCACCCAGTCAAACGCGGCAACCCATGCCCGCTCAACAGATCGACTTCGAGCCTTCGCCACTAAACCCACTCGGACTTCAGCGCCACAAAATACAAGACCTCGTGGTCACCATGTCAGACATCGCGCTGGGCACTGATCCCGCTCTCCGGGGGCTCACTCCAGGCAGCCGACAAGAGCGTTTCTCTACCCTCGAACATGCACATCGTTATCAGATGGACCAAGCTGCCCAAGTGGACGCGCGCCGACAAGCGTACGACGCAGCACACGCCGTTATCGCACCAACCATAGCTCCGGCAGATGTTGCCAGCGCCTCCACAACGCTGACAACAGGGTACTCCACGGTAGTCGCCATCGAACAGCCAGGGCAAGCAACTGTTGCAGACCAAGCGAGGGCGTTGGCACAACAATTGAGGGGGGTAATCGCCCCGCTGCTGCCTTTTTTGGTCAAAGACATGCCCGAGGATCAACGATGCAGGGCGAGGGTACCTCACCCCGCAAGGGGACACCACACAACGAGGAGGAGCTGGTATGGTGGGGGAGCAACAACTCCGTACCGCACTCATCCGGCAAGCAGTCATGTTGCACAGGCCTGAGGGCAACACGTTGAGACAGATGATGGGGATGCAAGAGGGCAGCGCCGCTCGTGCCCGTCTCGTGACATGGCTCGTTGCCAGTCACCCTGCTGTCCCCCTGTTTGCCTTTGGCAACCGAGCATCATGGTTGGGGGCGTTCGTTCGTTCGCTGCGACAAGCATATGACGAGGCTGCCACCACAGCCCCGGACACGCTGGAGGGAGTGCAAGAGGCAATGCTGCGGCTGCCAGGGGTGGAAGCCGCGCGACAACGGCGGCGCATCGCCATTGCTCATGAGCTACACGCATAGCAGACTGACCTCCAGCGCACCCTACGCGCGCGCGCCATGACCGTGCTCGATGTGGGAGTGGTACAAGGAAGGTGGGATGCCTACATGGCAGGGATCTTGCGAGTCCCCACCATCACTCACGACATGCGGCGACAGCTACTACGCGCCGTATACCTGCAGCCCATGCCTCAATATTATCATTCGACCGACACGGACACCGAGCCCACGGCCACGTGGGAAGGGACGTTGATCAGAGAAGCAGCTCATGCTGTCCGATGGACGTACGCCGCGGAGCAAGCTGAACGCGAGGCAGGCCCACAAACACCGGGGCCGCCGGGGTTTCCTCCACAGCCATTGGGTACACCCGCGGGCATGATTCCCTCTTCGCAAAGGCGGCATCCACTTGCGCCGCCACCACAACCAGCGCCGGAACCTCCAGCACCGAGGCCCCCCCGTGTCTACCAACCACCACGCCAAGGTCGGTTCGGCAGAGGAAGAGAGCAAGGAGGGGGTTCTCCGGACCCAGCGGGCAGAGGAGCTCTGGCTGCAATGCGCTCAGCACCCCCAGCTAAGAGAACAGAGGCAAAGGAGCAGACAGCTCGTATGAAGAGGCTGCATATCGACGCCACCGCTGCCATGGTGGCCAACCAAGACAAGCACGTTACCATCAACGGCCTGGCACCCAAGCGAGTAATGTTGGACATCGGAGCACAGCCTGTCATCATCGGGTGCTTCCTCGCGCGGTCTCTCGGCACAACCAGCTCCGACTTGGTGCCTTGCCCGTACGTGTTGGACACCGCCACAGGTAGCCGAGATAAGGTGATGGGAGTCACCAGGGAGGCCTTTTGCATTTGGTTGACAGGGCTGGACCCAACCCACACAACCGAGATCGTCCAGCAATGTGTGGTCACCAATGCCGGCTCCTTCGACTTTCTGCTTGGGCAGGACTTCAACTTCCTTGTGGGCATGGGCCTCGACTGCTGGACAGAGCGAGCGTGGATTCGGCCCCATTGGGATGAGGATGACGGGGAGGTGCAGGGTTTCCTGCCTCTCGAGTTGGTCTCGCGCACGCGCGCCCAGCGCAGAGTGGCTGCCGTGGCCACACGCAGCCACGCTCGCACACGGAAGGCTGCAACGGCCACATACGACGGCGCTCGGACGCAAGTCGCTGCTGGTGCCACGGTCCCGTGTCGGATCGTCGACTCCTCTCCCACCCCGTACAACGAGGAGCAAGAAGATGCGATCGTGGAAGTAGCATTACAAGACCCAGCCGAACGGCGCTGGCGCGCACAAGTGGATGCGCACGTCTTGCTCAGCCATCCACTGATCACCACGCGATTCCCCAACTACCGACGCCACGTCAAGGTGCAGGACCACCATATGGTGGCCACCGGAGTGGTGGAGTTCCACACCTTTCGCAGGCAACAGGGCATCACAGTGTTGGAGCTGTTTGGAGGCATTGGCAGCGGTCTTGCTGCGGTCCTCAACACAGGGGTAAAGGTTGTCAAATACTATTACTGTGACCAAGACCCACACGCGCAAACAGCCCTGAAACACCACTTACGCCAACTGCACGAAAGGTATTCACGTCAACTACCCCTCTCAGCGTTGCACGGCAGCCTCAAAGCATTGCCACAAGACATCCGGCTGATCACTGAAGATCACCTACTGTCCCTCGGCAACGTCGACCTGTGAATAGCTGGGTGGGAATGCCAAGGGCACTCCAGGGCAGGCAAGGGGCACGGCCTCGAAAACCCTCGCTGCGGGCTGTTTTGGGAGCTGATGAGAATTATCCACCTCCTTTAACACCACCAGATCTCCAGACCCCTGGGGTATGTCATCAAAAATGTGCATTCAGAGGACGACAGGCGTCCGCACGTGGCCTCCAGCTACCGACAAGTTTGCTCCATTCTGGGGCACCCACTCAAGGTGAACGCTGCACGACATGGCTCGCGCGCGCATCGTGTACGTGCCAAGTGGACAAACTTGGCCACCGTGGAAGAACTCATGACCGCAGAATACACGCGCAGCGCTCGGCCGCGCAACCTGCTGGTCGATGACATCCTTGACCCCGGCCGCACAGCACAACCTGTCCTGCGTCATGACCACCACCACTTCTACCCGTGCAATCAGCCCGGGCAGCCCCGTCGCGCACTGCCCACATTGGTGTCCTACCCGGGCTCCTATGCATTCCGGAACGGTGGTAACGGGATGGTGTTTGATGCGACCACCAACAGGTTGGAGGAACCCAACGCACGCGAACGTAAACGCGCCATGGGATTCTTCCCCAACAGCATCACGGGTTCATCGCTGACAGATAGCCAGCAATGCCAACTGCTTGGCCGCGCCATGGACCAGAACAGCATGGTATGGCTGCTGGAGCTGAGCTTCGCATTACAGGACCGCCACGTGTCCTTCGAGGATCTCGAACACTTGGCTGGGGGGTGGGCTGATCGCGTAGCCGACACCAAGGCAGCTCACACAGCCCTCGAGGTGGTCCACATGGAGGAGCAAGCAGCAGTGACAGTGGAGGACATTCCCGTGGTCGCCAATGCAACCTCCTGGGACCATGCCATTGGCCCGTTGGCCACAGAAGACACTCGAGAGAAGCTGGAAACTCTCCTCAACAAATGGAGGAGCCAATTCAGCTTCAATGTGAAGGAATTAGGGACGTGCTCAGTGTACCAGACGGACATCGAGCTGGTGGACACTGAGCCGGTGTTCCGGCGACAATACATGCTCTCCAAGTTGGAAGAGGACCTGGTGGAACAAAGATGTAAGGCGCTGCTTGATGCAGGCTTATCGAAGAGTCCACATTGGACTTCGCAGCAGCAACTGTCATGCCACTGAAGAAGGATTCAGCAGGCAACTGGACAGAACGACGCATGTGTGGCGACTATCGCCCCCTCAACAACAAGACCAAGCAAGACAGGTACCCCATGCCCACAGCGGAGGGTATCTTTGATGATGTGGGAGACTGGACCGTCTTCAGCATCCTGGACATGCGTCAAGGGTACAACCAAATTGCCATTAAGGACGAGGACAAGCACAAGACATCCTACTGGGGCAACCGACAGTTGTACCAATGGAAGGTAATGCCGTTCGGGCTGCAGAACGCCCCTGCCAAGTTGCAACGCGTCATGGACAAGGCCTTAAATGGGCTGGACTGCGCGCGGTGCTACATCGATGACATCCTCATCTTCAGCCGCAGCAGCGAGGAGCATCTTCAGCACATCGAAGCGGTGCTGGAACGACTCAAAGGAGTGGGGATGACCGTACACCCCGACAAGTGTACCTTCTTCACCCACAAGGTGCCATACTTAGGGCACATGATTGTGCCCCATGGTGTGTATGTGCAGCAGGCAAAAGTAGAGGCTCTGGCAGCTATCCCTGCCCCGACAGACCTCACACGTCTGCGCGCTTCCTTGGGACTTGCCAACTACTATCGCCGGTTCGTGAAGGACTTCGCGAAGATCGCCAGGCCCCTCAATGAGCTACTGAAGAAGGAGGTGGAGTTCGCATGGCTTGAGCCGCAACAGCAGGCCTTCAAGGAGCTGAAGAGCAGGCTCACCAGCGCTCCCATCCTTCAACGTCCAGACTACGCCAAGCCTTTCATCCTTCACACCGACTGGAGCAAGCTGGGGATGGGAGCGGTGCTGGTGCAGCACGATGAGAATAAGAAGGAGCGGGTGGTGTCATACGCCCGCCGAAGCAACAACAGCGCCGAGGCCAACTACAGCAGCTACGAAGGGGAGTGCCTCGCTGCAGTGTGGGCCATCTCCTTCTTCCGACCTTTCCTCTTTGGTCGACAGTTCCAACTAATCACCGATCATGAGCCCCTCAAGTGGCTGATGACCAACCAACACCTGACAGGGAAACTTGCTCGATGGGCCCTGCTGTTGCAGGAATACGACTTCGAGATCGACCACCGCGCTGGCCTCACCAACCAGGACACCGATGGCCTCAATCGCAACCCTCACCTCAGCACCAACGACGCAACTGAAGCTCGGCATGAGCTCGTCCCTGCAGCAACAGCCCCCACCATGGCAGCTATGTTTGCTGCTGCCGCGTTGCGCTCAGGGCGCAAGACCAACACCACGGCCTCAGCAATAGCAGAGGAAATTCCTGCCCTTGAGCCGACAGACCCTGCTACAACCCCACCCTTGGGAGACGCCCATGCAGCCGACATTGACGTCGATAACACAGAGGCGCCCACTGACACCAGGCAGGACATATGGCAGGACCAGCCATCACTCTCCTTTCTTCAAAGTGGCCAGCTTCCCTCCGGCATGAGCGCTCGAGAGAAGGACCGAGTCAACCAACGCACCCGTCACTATCAATGGGCAGGTGACAAGCTGTATCGCCGCTTCCACGACGAAGACAAGGAAGTGCCGACCCGGTCACGCGCGAGGGCATCATCACTTCCCTCCACACTAAGCTTGGACACTTCGGTGTCAAGCGTATGTTAGCCTAGTGAGGGCACAATATTGGTGGTATGGACTAACAAAACAAGTGCAGGGGTTCGTCAGCCACTGCCAACAGTGTGACATGGTGCGCGCCAGCCTCAACACGCGTAGCGCCACCTTGCACCCACTCCCCATCTCCGGTCTCTTTTACCGATGGGGACTCGACATATTGGGGGACTTGGCACCCTCAGCGCGTGGCAACCGGTACAACCTGGTCATGATCGAGCACTTCTCCAAATGGGTGAAGCTGGTACCATTACCTGACAAGAGCAGCAGGGGGGTGTCTCAAGCCTTCCTCTCTCACGTTCTCAGCCGATTTGGCAGCTGCGCCGAGGTCGTCACTAACCAAGGTACTGAGTTCAGAGGGGAATTCGACACCCTCTTGGACAAATGTTACATCGACCACCGCCGTACCTCGCGCGATCACCCTCAAGCCGACGGCCTCGCCGAGCGTACAGTACAGACCATCAAGAAGGCACTCCGCAAGTACGTGCTGGAGTACGAAAAGAACACTTGGGATGATCACCTCCCGTGGGTGGCCCTCGGATATCGATTGTCAAAGCAGGCGGCTCTGCGGGAGTACAGCCCGTACTACCTGCTGTTCGGGCGACCACCATTGCTCCCCTTCCGTGCGCAGCAGGAGGTGGATCGCGTCGTGAACAACCTCGACGACCCTGACTGGATGCACCACGACATCACCACGCACGCCGCGCTTTTCGAGCGCACCGTCCCCATGGCCTTCAACAACGTGCGTATCGCGCAGCATCGCGACACGCTGCGCTACGAGCGCGTACGCAGCGGCTTCTACCAGGAGCGCCAACGGCGGTTCCAAGCGGGGGACTTTGCGTATCGCATGGCGGCCACCAAAGACACGCTTAACACCTCCGTAAGCCGCACCGTCTACAAGGTACTCAAAGTGTACCCCACAGGGGTGCTGGACCTCCTTGGTCAAAACGGAGAGAGGTTGAAGGACAACATGGTGAACTGTGCGCCATGTCACCTTCCTTATGTAGCCGGCTTCGGGCGTATCCAGCACCCTCGTCCCGCGCGCAGCACACGCTGGGAACGCGGCGGCAGCGCCGACGATGACGCACTCATGATGCTCTGCGATGGCTGCAACAAGGGCCTGCATTGCTACTGCCTGGAGCCACCTCTTGACGCAATACCTATGGAGGAGTATTGGTGCGACGATTGTCGCACCAACGGCCCTCCTCACTTGCGCTAGCAGCTGAGCTCTGGAGCTGGAACCTCCCCCAGAGCCCAGGGGGGGTGGCTTGCTGACTTTGTGTGCTACAGCACAGCATGTATACTAGGGAGAACACCGACTCCACCTGCCGGTACTACCCAGCAGCAGCAGACCAGCTGCACAGAGCACTTGTCACCATGAGGGTTGGGTCATCTTTTGCTTTTTTTACTTTTTGCTGCACGTTGCACAGGTGGCGCAGCAGCATGTCCAGCACGGCATGGCTGTCCATGCAGCTGTCCGAGACAGCGTGACCCTCGACTCTCCTCGACCCGACAGACTGGTGCCTCCGTCAGCGCCTTCTTCAACGCAGCAAATGCATGTTTTTCTGTTGCTGACCAGCTCCAAGGCTTTCCCTTCTTGAGTAGGGCAGTCAAGGGAGCAGCTATGCGCGAAAACCCCATGATGAACTTGCGATAATACCCCGCAAGGCCTAAAACGGACATCACCTCCTTTACGTTGGTCGGGGAAGCCCACTCGCGCACCACCTGGCCTTTGTTGAGGTACGGCTTCATGCAACACGATGCCTTCATGCAACACGATGTGGCCTAGGTACTCCACCTCTCGAAGCAAGAACTTGCACTTTTGTAGCTGGGCGTACAACTTGTGTTCGCGCAAACGCTGCAACACGCGCCGTAGAAGTGCCACGTGCTCCTCATTTGTCTTCGCGTTCACCAAATTGTCGTTGTGGTACACGAGGACTCCCTTACCAATTAAGTCAGCAAAATGGCTGTTCGTTAGCGTTTGAAATGTTGCCGGCGCGTTTGTAAGCCCGAAGGACATAACCAACCACTCGTAGTGCCCATGACGTGTGTTAAAAGCTGTTTTCTCCACATCCTCGGGCGCGATGCGGATTTGGTGATAACGTTCAGAAAGATCAAGTGTTGTGAAGTACTGCGCACCTTGCAATTGCTCCAGCAACTCGTCAATACGTGGGAGTGGAAAGCAATTCCTTTTTGTGATGTTGTTAAGAGCTCGGTAGTCGACGCACATGCGCAAGCTCCCGTTCTTCTTTCGTACAAACAAAATAGGTGCACCATAAGGGGACTTACTAGGCCTGATGTAGCCTCTTTTCAACAAGTCCGCCACCTGCCTCTTGGCCTCTTCCAGCTCCAAAGGTGACAGCTTGTATACGGGTCGATACGGTGGCTTGTGCACGCCCTCAATCAGCTCCACACGGTGGTCTACGCTCCGTGGAGGTGGTAGACCAGATGGAAGTCCGTCCACCATGATATCTTAGTATTCTTTAACAAGTTTACACACCTCGGGGTCCATCGTAGCCGTCTTAACATCGTCACTCAGCTCTGGTGCTGACTTTGCAGTGTTTTCGCGCACCACGCACAACCATGCAGCCTTTGCCTTCCGTGGAGACAATAACTTCCTCAATTGCACATAAAAGATTTGATGAATTGTCGTACCACCTTGAATGGACTCTCCACCGTTTTATTCAATGGTGAGCACGCGCTTCCTCCAATTGATGGATGGATTATGTTGCCATAGCCACAGTAGTCCCAAAATCCCGTCAAACCCGTTCCGTAGGGTGATGCAGCAAAATCGCATGTTCACCTTTATCTTTCCAATGCGAACGCACAACTCTTTGGTCATTAACGCAGCGCCATTACCTCTAGAGAGTGGCCATCAGCGAGCTTCACTTCACCTTTTCGTATTAACAAAAGCCAACCATAACGCCGCGCAATATCTCTACTCATAAAGTTGTTTGGCACCGCTATCAATCATGAGCTTACACTCTCTCCATCAACCTTGGTCATTGCAATTGTGTGCTCGAAGCCCGAAGTACTTTGTTGTCTCCTCTTTTGCATAACTTACCACCGTTGGCGCGTTCATAGCCATCTTCTCTTGCTTCCTTGATGGAAATGTCACAGCATCCGTTCGTGCATGAGGCTCCTTCCTATCCCCAACAGTAGCCTCCTCACCTACTGAGGAAAGTCGTTTTCCTGCTCCACGCCATTTTGCTCCATGGTGTTGACGCGACGATCACGGCGAGGGTTGCCATCCGGTGTTGGCCTTTGCGTGCTTTGTTTGGGGCATTCGTACGCCAATAGCTCAGTCGACCCACACGCATAACACTTGCGCACACCTATACCTCTTTCACCACGTCCGCCGTGCTTCGCCTCACTTCCATGCGTGTGTATGGCACCCACCTCCATTGGTGCAAGCCCAGAGTCAGCTCCACCTCTATTGGCAAGCGCTAAACTTGGTTCTCCTCGTCTCCATGCATGCTGAAAGCCTCCCCGGGGCTGATCACCATGCCTTTGCCTCCAGTCAGTGTTTCTTGCGGTGGACTTGAAGTACAGTGCGTCGAGACGCTCCGCGATGCGTATAGCCTCCGCGAGTGTCTGCGGTTCCTGTAGCTCCACTTTTTTATGCCCCCAAGGTTTTAAACCACGTGTATACCTGTCCAGCTGCTCCTCCTCGGTCATATTGGGTATGGACATCACCAATCGCTGAAACGCAGCCGTGTACGCCATCACCGACCCCATTTGCACAAGGGCTGCAAGTTTGTCACGTGCGGCCTTCACGCTCTCAACGGGAACAAATTGATGCCTGACCTCCAGTGCCAACTCTTCCATGGTGGTCAATGGCAGTGTCATCCCACTTGCAACACGCGTACAACGATGTCTCCACCAAACAAGTGCTGCACCTTCAAGTAATGTCGCTGCGACCTCCACGTGCAGATGCGTAGGCACCTCCGGGAGCTTCAACCAAGACGATACTTGGAAAATCCATTCATCTACTGCATCTCCATCACATTGACCCTTGAATGGCTTGGGCTTTAGCACCTTCACATGCACGCGCGAGCTTGATGCCATGGGAACTTGTACACGCGCCATTGCATGCTCATACGCCTCGCGTTGTGCTTGTGCCGCCGCTTGAGTGTGATGAAGCTCTTCCCTCAATGCTAAGATGGCAGCTTGAAGCTCTTCCATGCGAGCATCCTCCATCTCCACTAACACACTACACTCCGCTTCCGAATGAAAAGTGTAAACGCCTACACACTTCCTCTTGCACCTTCATAAACCGTGCTCCGATACCAGTTGTCACGGTGCTCGTGCCTTGTCACTTGTGAGTTGGTCCAATCAACAACCCTCTCACAAAGACACGGTATTCACACCGGAACCTTGCCCCCTCTGCCAAGCACACACGCGCGCCCCGCCACTCGCGTACGCACGCACATGCGTTCCAAGCTACACACCGACTTGTGTAGTGCCTTGGATCGTCACAAGCAAGCATATACCAGTGGGCACACGCTAGCAACCCCTGCTAACCACCACCAAGCTTGCACACCAGAAACTAGGGGGAGCTAAAGGTTGTATTGCAAATTGTAGAATGTCACTTTTATACCTACCAGTCTGCACGTGCTACTGTCTAGACGATTCTAGCGCTAGACGGAACTAGAAGCTAAGATATTTTTGCAGACTCTTGTAGTACACTTCTAGACCTTTCCGACGCACCAAAGATCTCCTCATTTGCTGCTCATATGGTCAAGTTATACTACTTGGCGCCAGGCCCTTCCAGAAATCTGGTCGAGCCCTTCTCGACTGGCCCTCCGTTTTCTGAAGTCTTCCAGACTGGCCCTGGGCCGGTCGATATCTGCGGCAGACTCCCAACTCGCCGGTAACGTCGCAGTCATGAAAAACATGATACCTCACAAATAAGGCCTAAATGGCCATGAAAATCACGACATTTAGCCTTGACTATTACAGCTGTGGGGAGATCCTCCGAACCTGCTTGAGCAGGCGAAACTGGGACTGGCAGTACGGGCCTGCGAGGGGGGGCTGGTTGTCGGCATTCAGTTGGAGCAGCCGGCCTGCGCGCCTGCAGCTAAGGGCACGCTTCTCTGTCGTGGCCTTCCTGTGCACAGTTGAAGCAGGTGAGAGGGGATTTCGGTGTGAGAACCGTGACAATGGTCTCGCACGCAACGCCTAACTTCTTGTAAGTGAAGTGCGGCTTCTTGGGAAGCGTGCACCCGGGGATGGGAAGGAATAAAAACCGGCAGCCAGAGTGGAGAAGAGTGCAACATTTGATGACGAAAGCATGGTGCGACCAAGCTCACCATAGCTGCGCAGCGCCTCTTTAAGAAAAGGCTCAACCATCTCCGTAGCCCCAAGAAAAGAGACCCAGCCCCGCACTCAGCCCGTGCTGCGTCCCGGAGAACACGCACTGGCTGTTCGTGGAAGGATGGAAGAGAGCGTGTGTCTGCTCTTGACAGGATTTCAAAGCAAGCCGTAGGGAGAATGGAGATTACAGTGAACTCCCCGCGTAGTACATCATGGATAGAGAAGATCATGGAGCTGCCATAACCAGCCGTGCACGCAATGTAACCATGTAATCCGGACAGATGTAACCAAGGCTAGAGATGGTGTAAATGGGAAGATAAAAATTATGCAGGAAGCACGCATATGTGTATGCCACATGTCTACGTGCGCATTTAACAGTGAGAATCTAGCCATGCTAGAAGCATCATGTAGCATAGCAGCAGCGACGGAATCAGGTGAGTTATGTATTACTGCGCAAATTACATCTGTGCGGAGGCAGAAGAGGGGGAGGAGGATGGTGGTTCAGCTTCTGGAGGTGCAAAAGGCTTGATCGGACTGAGCGGAGGCGAGGATCGCCCTCCATTCAGGCAGGAGCAGGCGGACGGGGGAGAGAAGAGAGATTTCCTTCCATGGGGGTAGGGGAAGGGGTGCAGAGGGAGAGGGGAGGCGAGGGACAGGTGGAGGGAGATTAGAAGACATCTAGGGCATCTACGCCCACCAAAGAAGCAGCAGGCTGCACTGCAGCTCCCTGTCCAACTGAGTGACGAATATAGCTTGGTCAACGCCTGGTGCGACGGAAAAAGTCAAAGAAAGGACGAGGAGGGAGAGCGCAGGAGGCCTGGCATTAGCCAGTAGCCATACCCTCCTCCCCCGAGTGAAGAGACCGCAGAGGACGCGAAGGGGGAAGAAGATCGCCGCCGCCCGCCAGCACCCAAGCCATGCAAGCATGCATACACGCACGGTGTGCTGAGTGCTCCTACTATAAGCCTTCATGCACAAATGATCTTAATTAATTATTAAGAGACCCACCGTAATGATTGTGTATACATAACGGTAGTTTACTTGCTGAGCTAGTATTTGTTGATGACTGCGTGTGTGCAAGTATCAAGTGTCATATCCTATCATGCGCAACGCAATCGCGCAACTTCAATACAACCACATACATGTGTTCACTCGTGCTACAAATGATTGAACATATGCATATTGTGCAGAGTTAATATATTTGCACAATACATTACACAACATGTTTGCTATGCAGCGGATATACCGATTGACTCAATCCGTATAACCGCACACATTTTGGAGACTGGTGACTGGTGACTGCACGTGATACATCGAAAGTATCATGCAAATATTCATGGCACATATGAAGAACCCAACCATGCGCAATACTGTAAGTGTGGACTAGAGCACACTCAAGGTGCACTTGATAAAGGCTTCACTCAAGAGAGCTCATGCATGTAAGTTGTCCGTTATTAACGAGCTAATCATCGTTGATGTGAGTCACATTAACATAAAACATAACATAACATATTAGGTCAACTGGAAATATTTTATCAAATCGGTAATCTTTGCTGCATCGAAGATGACAATGCTGATAGTTAGCAGAATTGCACTGTACAATTAATGTTATAGTACAATGTCTATATGACAGTTGATACCATATCCACCCATTTTTGCAAACGACGACGTCATTCAAGTTGCTATTCGCTATCAACGGTTGATGCTTATCACATCAATGCAACAACAGCTACTCGCCGTAACACTGATACGGCGAGAAGCTGTTGTTGCATTAGTGTGATAAGCATGAATCCACATTGCTCAAAAATGTTTGCTTTTCAAATTGTAAGCAAAATCGAATTGTGTAATTTATCATGCTCACATGCGAGTCGCATCCAAGGTTATTCGCCAGGGTTTAAAAACATATAATGTATATGAGGGATGTTACTACCATAGCTCAATGGTCTGCGCTATAACACATTGTTGCGTGAGAGGGCAGATTGGAGAACGTCATGTACTTATTAGCAAATAACAACGGTATGTTCATCCCATGAATTGATGACAAAGCTGCAGTACACGGAATCGTTAAATTCTCGTCGCTGAACCATACCAGTTCAACATTTAACTTGCAGCAATTGACATGTGTGATTTTGCAACCTTACCATATTTATCAAAGCAACCACATTTAAAAAGTGTTATGCGAGCCGCATCATCATAGTGTCTTCTCGGATCTTTATGCAAGCGAGTATACTTATGCTGTGTTGAGATTGTTCTATAATGTACAATTAGCCACTCTTGGATCTATATATTGCCACCCTTGTAAGTTCATCATGTGTATCATTTTCATATGCTTACAAGCCTACAAACAAAGGAAGCCCTCCC